>JAWPHD010009289.1:0-105398 GCA_037043455.1 Cyrtodaria siliqua
GTTAAAAGACTTAGTGAAAGTTTACAGGCAAGTTACTTTTTTTTTATATTTTGACTCATTAATCATTAAAGGTATTTTGATCATATTTGATACACATGTTAATTGCATCCTGACAATTTGGATGCAATCAATCAGGCCCCATATCAACGGTCAAGGTTATAATATATACATACATTATAATGACGTTTTACTTTAAAATTTTGTTAGTATGACTATTCAATTGATCAGCTGTATATGTTTAAGATATGTTATGGGCATTAAAGCTACACAGTCTCTATATCAATCAATTTCTTCTTTGTAGGCATGTCCTTATTTTAACTTCATGTTCACCAGCTCATGTTGAAATCGTGTATTTAAGCGAGCAAATATAGCGCAAATCATTTACTGTATAGACATTGACCAGTGCACATCGTACCTATACACAGGTAACAGTAATTTTTACAGAAAAAAAAAGTTAGCCTCTTTCGGGGCTCGAATACACGACCTTCTGATTTCAAGTCAGGTGCTCTATCCACTGAACTATAACGCTACTTGAGAAAATAGTATACTAACTACCATTTATTATGAGGTAAAATAACTTACCCCAGTAACAAATTTGAACGCCACTCGAGATGGATGAATGAATATATAGTCCAACTTGTCGCACGTGTAAATTAACATTGCCTGGTGTAATACTGTATGTTATCAAAATGAAACACACTTCGCTCAAAACCACCGTATCTCGACATGTTATTTAGCGCTTAACCCTTTCGCCACCAAATTTCAAATGTCGTCTGCTCAAATTTGAATTCAAACCATTTGTTAATATTTTATATAAAACGTGTTTTGCAAAATAGTCTTGCTGAACAGCGAACAATGTACCCCAATCAACCTGCACATATTGTGTCTGCTTATCTAGGCCTACACTAGCAGTAAAATCCATGTTTTTAACTTTTGCAAGGAAAGGGTTAATGAGTTTGTGTGTGTGCTCTAGTTTATTTAGTGTTAAAAATGCTACAACATACCAATAAATAGCCGTGGTCTAGTGATTCAGCGTACATCATTCAAAACTTAACTGCGGTTCAAATCCCGTTCCGGGCAACTATTTTTTTTATCACGTATATTCTGAAGCGGTATATATATCGATGTTACGTGTACGGAGGCTAAATAAAAATGTGAAATTTTACACATCAATTTCTCTGCCTTTTTGGGGTGATCGTCAATATGAAACTACTGCACACGTGACTCATTCATATTCATGAGTTAATTCAAGAGCTATTTATTACAGTTAAAATAGGGACTGTGTAGCTTTATGTGGTATAGGTGACTTTCAAAAAATCTTGTAAAACATGAAACACTTGTCATGAAGGGCACATATAGCTCACTTGAAATTCACATTGGACATCTATTTATGGATGATCTGTTCTTAAATATAAATTAACTTCTCATATTACCATATCTATTGATATACAGAGAATGTCTTCGATTCTGTTTCAATCGCCTCCTCCAAGAAGATCTCAATCAAATAAGACAGGACTGGAATCAACATAGGATTCGTCGCTGTAACAGAGGCTGTGATGTTGATTATGAGTTTGAAGGAGGAAAACCAGATCTGATGTATTTCATGCCAGAGCTATATGGTACTTGCTTTATAATCAGACTTTTAACTACCGTATAATCCCTAATAAACACCCCCAGGGCCGTAACATTTAGGAAAAAGGGGGCGTTTATTTGAGACCAAAAATACATAATTTAACTTTTAAATCAGATATTATTTAATGATTTTCTTTACCAAGAAAACCAAAGTCCGCATGTCAATCAATCAATTCATCGGAGCTTAATATTTTGCATGAAGCATCTTGTATTAAAGGTAAAATAGGAATGGCATTACGTCATTTATGTTGTTGCGAGACATTCGGTCAATGTTGTCAGACAAGTTAAGTTTAATTCAGAATACATTCCTTGTAATTTTAACATGTTTAAACTGAAAACATGGTATCGGATTAGTGAAAATAATGTAAATATAAGGAATGGAAAAATGTTCGGAACTTTCAAGATAGAAACTACGTATAGACATGAGCAAAGTTGATTTTACCCAGACTTCGATGTTTCACCTACTTTCGCGAAGATGGAAAAATGCAATTCCTTCCTTAATACTTTTTCAATTTGCTTGGGTATACATAGTTTGTGTCCTTAACATTTTATGTTAGAGTCTTTATGTACTTAACAGTAATTTTGTATAATATTCAGGCAAAGCAGACTATAAAACAAATGTTAATTTGGATGATATTGACAGTGCGATGCAGTTGTGAGAATCTCCTCCACCAAATGGATGCACAGAAGAATTTGAAGAAATGTGTATGCAGTTCTTACGGGACAATGGAAAGCAACTTCTCTGTGACCCCAGACAAGCTTCAGAGCTATACCACTGGCTGAGTACCAATATGCATTGAAATTTGCACGGACTCGATCTGGTTAATTTCATTACAGGAAAATATCTGGTAATGTTATATCAGTGCTCGATACTGTGCTGGTGTTTACTAACATAATGATGTGGTTTATAGAGCGGGTGTTCACTGCTAGCGAGATACCACCGAGGCATTTCCCACCAACCTACTGATGCTGTTCTATAAACTGTTCTGGGCCCGTTTTCAAAATCATTCCTTAAGGTTACAATTTATTTAAGATACACGTTTCTATGCTGTGAAAACCCCATTAAGATCATCACTTCAAGTGGTAAAACTTTCAGTATTCATTTAACATTTTCAATTATAAATTGATTTACATGTAAATTCGGCAGTAAATGATTTAAAATAATACTTTTAGGCGACTTTAAAATTAAGGAATGAATTTGAAATGAGGCCAAGGTCTTGCTTTTAGAAATTATTGTGTAACCATGGTGCAGTTTTACTTTTAAAAAAAAAGTCTGCAGTCCCCACAATGTAAGTGCCCTGTGTTTTAGGGACAGCATCATATTTTAAAGTGTGTTTAAATATTGCTCTATGTACATTTTTACATGATAGTGCATAGTGGATATAAACTTGGTTTTATACAAATGGAAAACAATAAAAGAAGTATAAATATATGTGTATAACTTTTAATTTATGATTTCAATTCCTGTAATGATACAGTTGTAAACACAATTTTAAATGTATAGAAATTAGAACAAGAAATGTTACTGTGACAAATGCCCCCAAGTGGTTTTGACATCTAAGTGTGACCTTGACCTTGGAGCCACGGACCTAGATTTTGCGTGCGACACATCGTCTTGTGGTGAGCATTGTGCCAAGTTATTTGAAAATCCGTCCATGAATGTAGGAGTTATTAACCCGACACGAAAGCACTTCTTTTTTACCTTTGACCTCTGTGACCTTGACCTATCCACGGACCTGGATTTTGTGCGAGACACCTCATCTTGTTGTGGTGTGCCAAGTTATTTGAAAATCAGTCTAGGAATGTCAGAGTTATTGACTGGACACGATTGTACGGACAGACTGACTGACGGACGAATGGTGCGACTACAATACGCCGCTCTTCGGGCGCATAACAAGCAAAATGCCTCTCTGAGGATGTTCAAAAAGAAATTAAAAGTTTCTTAACAAACAAGGAAACAACAAGTCTCAACCCCATTACCAGTATTCCTTTCTGCATATATGGTATTGTAGGAATCCATGTGTGAATTCCTTTGCAAATATGAAAAGTTGGTAAAATATCACATCTCCATAGATATAATTTAGGGAAAAAAAAGAAAACAAGAGACCCAAGAGAGACTGTGGACGCTCTACTGGCTAATATGTCTCTTATAACATCAATGAAGCGAGTGACTATCGTCTTAAAGAGGCAATATATAGCATCTTTAACTAAATCAAGAGCCGTTCCTGATCCGATCTGGATGGTTTTCGAACTTGGCCAGTAGAGATAACAAAAAAATAATAAAACATTTAAAAAATAAATAAAAAAAAGCTTTTTTTTGAAAATTTAAAAAAAGCTAAAAATAATAAAAGGAAAAAAGAAAAATCTGGTAAAGTTTGGTAAAGATCAGATGAAAAATGAAGGCCCTATCGCCTTAACAAGGCAAAATATAGCATTTTTAATGAAATCAAGAGCATTGACATTAACAATCTGGTAAAGTTAGGTAATGATCGCATGACAAATGAAGGCCCTATCGTCTTGAGGCAAAATGTAGCAGTTTTAACTAAATCAAGGGCCATACTCCGCTGTTACTGGTCCGATCTGGCTGGTTTTCGAACTTGTCTGAGCTTTCATTGACATTAACAATCGGGTAAAGATTGGTAAAGATCAAATGAAAAGTGAAGGCCCTATCGTCTTAACGAGGCAAAATATAGCATTTTTAACTAACCAAGGGCCATAACTCTGCTGTTACTGGTCCGATCTGGCTGGTTTTCGAACTTGTCCGAGCTATCATTGACATTAACAATTTGATAAAGTTTGGTAAAGATCGGATAAAAAATGAAGGCCATATAGTCTTAACGAGGAAAAAATATAGCATTTGTAACAAAATCAAGGGCCATAACTCCGCTGTTACTGGTCCGATTTGGCTGGTTTTAGAACTTGCCCGAGCTTTCATTGACATTAACAAGCTGGTCAAAATTGGTAAAGATCAGATGAAAAATGAAGGCTCTATCGTCTTAACGAGACAAAAGTTAACGACGGACGGACGGATGCCGGACGAAGAGTGATCCCAATACACCACGCTCAGGTGACCTAAAAAGATTATTTTCGTGTGTTATTGCTGAGGATTACACGATAAATTCTAAAAAATGCACTAAATGGCATGTTTTACATCAAAAAAAATCATGGGCTCTGTCATGTTTTTTTGAAACTTGTCCGAGCTTTCATTGATATTAACAATCTAGATTGGTAAAGGCTCTATCGTCTTAACGAGGCAAAGGTTAACAACGGACAACTCGGCATCCCATAAGCTGTGCTGGTCTTTGGCCTGTAGAGCTAAAAAAAGTGATAACAAGTAACAAAGAAACTAAAGAATATGCAATGTTCACTTGTTGCATCAATTTTCCAGTATGATCTACAGGGAACTTCTATCTAATTTGTAAATAATCTTTAAAAAATAGTGCCAAGCAACCACACACTTCCAATTGAAATGGGCAGATGGGTAAATATGCCAAATGTACACTCTGTAAGGAAGATATCGGCGATGAATTTAACTTTACTCGAACCGGCAAAACCTCTAACAATGAATACAAATTATCAAAGACATGACAGAGTGGCACTATAGCTGTTTAGCTGTGGCTCAGTTGAGCTATAAAAACAATGATGTACAAACTTGCAATTTCTCTCACTGAACAGGCTGAATATTGTTGACCCAATTCAACTATTTTCTATGGGTTTAACTGTTCAAACCATTCCAAAACCTGGTGAATTGGCTATCCCAAATACTATGTTACGTTTAAACTCCTTATATGTCTGCAACATTGGTAACTTCATTACCATCCCGCAAGTGTTTGCCTTTGGGTAGATGTCGCCATGTGAGAAGGAAATTGATGGCAATGGATCAAACCCGAGGGGAGGGATGACATCAGACCCTGTGCAGAAGATAAGCACATCTTTCAGCTGGATAACAGTCACATCTAATTGTCCATCTGTGTCTACTGTGTCTAGTCCCTCTGTGTCTACTGTGTCTAGGTGCCTCTGTGTCTAGTCCTTCTGAAATCATTTTAGCAAACATATTGCAAAGAGTCATGAAAAACAGCAAATGCACCGATGACTTATTTATTTTCTGTGTATTTGTTTAAATACAAGCTTTAAATAGCGTTTATATAGACAATGGGTTTATACTGCCATTTATACTTTGTCAAATAGTTGAAAATGTGAAGGTCAAAAGAGGTAACACAGTCTCCTTATCATATGTAAAACATGATATCCAAATCGCTCAAGCAAATAAAAAGATACAGACCAAAAAGATAGATGCAAAAGCTTGTTTCCTAATGTTTTACCTATATTTTACTAACATACCCTGAACATCTATGAGAAAATTACGCCAGAAACCGATGACTTTTTGTTCAAAGGCTTTTGAGTTGCTTCCATCTGGCGAATACTTTATGTCGTGAAATAGTGCTTCAAACCCTTCTGCTGTGATTGTCACCGATTGGAAAACAAACAGTTCTTCCATTTCTATTGGATGGACTTTCATTGCTTGTAAAACATTGAGTGTTTACAGTCCAGATGAAAACCTTCAAAAGAACAAAAAGAAGGAATATAATTATGCAAAACTAATTAATAATGCACTGAAACAAACAAAGGCTATATACTTTCAAAATGGATGTAATGTCCACTGACATAAAACTTACTTAGCTTACCGTTTGGAAGAAGTTTAAAAATCACCATCAAGTTATTGACACTCGCGGATGCTGTCAAACTGACTGGATAAGGACAATCAATTTGAAATTTGATCATAAGCATTCTGTTTGTTAAGGCAGATAATCATGTAATACAGTTATTCATTGTTACCTCTACAGACCCAGTAACGTCCAAGCACCCCAAGCGTTTCTATTGTCAGACCCTTATCTATACCCAATTACCTTGTGTCAATATCAGACCTTTATCTATACCCAATTACCTTGTGTCAATATATCAAATTAAAAACTATCACTTACTGATAGGCAGCAGGGCTGTCCCTGTCTAAGACAATGAACTTGGCCAAGTCCTTGACCAGTGACTCTTTATCGTTGATAGACCTCAATGGCCTACAGCAGCCAGCAAGAGACACAAATGTCTCCATTTTCTCTGTTTGTCTCACCAACTGCTCCAGATCTGTCGCATCAGCAATCTGCAATTTAGCAAAACAATCAATTTCTCTACCTACCTACATATTTGTCAATTGATCAAGATATTTAATCTTACTTAAGTAACTGCGCTGACAAATTCAGGACAGGACAAAATTTTTCAATAAAGGGTCATAACTCTGTTGTGCATGGTGGAATCTAGGCAACCGAGGTCTTATATATATATATATATATATATATATTGCTGAAGACTGGATTAGAAATGAACATGTTATCACGTGAACAAGTGAAAAATACCATAAAGTTGGGAGGACACTATTTTCAATAAAGGATCCATAACGCTGTTGTGCATGGTTGAATCTGGCTAGGCTTCCCAAGCGAGATCTCATGTGTGCATATATAGTATATTTTTTTCATACAAAAGGCCAAAAGGCCCATCAGTACACAATTTACAATATGGTTACTCTATTAACAATTGTCAATGGAAGTAAATTTTCACATAATGTAAATATATATTTTGTATAAATGACATAATTCAAAATTGTTCAGCTTCAAAATAGGTTACAAGAACTCCTGTTATACATATACTCCATATATTCTCTTACAAATGCAATAACACTCTTTATGGTAAGAGGAGGGATATATTTATCTGAAGTACAATGTTTTATTTCTCATTTTGAAACTTTTAAACACATATGATGCTAGATTTTTAACAGTTTTTACTTGTTCAGACCTTTTCAAAATGTAAAATTCCTCTTGCAGCCCATCTATGTCTCCGAAAATATTAATATAATAAAAGGCATATTTTTACCATCCCGATATCTACACCCTTAAATCCCTTTAACAAAAATGTTTCTTCTAAATCGTTTAAGTACATACAAAATAGTATTGGCGAAAGACATTGACCCTGACGAACACCTAAGCAACATGTAAAGGTTTCACTTGATTGGTTGTCGTATTTAACTCTTGATTTCACATTATTGTAAATAGCCTTTATGACATCTAACATTTTCCCTCTAACTCCATATTTTAAAGTGTAAACCATAACCTATCTCTAACTACAAAGTCAAACGCTTTGGTAAAATCTATAAAAGCTACATATAATTTCTTATTTTCATTTAGCATATGTGTTATTAAACCCTGTAAAATAAATATATTATCAACTGTACCCATATTTTTTCGAAATCCTGCTTGGGCTGCAATGTAAACATGCTACGTTTCGGCCCATGTTCCTAATCTATTGTTAAGGATTGTCCGAATGTGCTCAATAAAGTAATTCCTCTATAATTTTCAGGTTCATTTTTATCACCTTTTTTATGCAATGATACTATATATCCTTCAGTCCAATTTTCTGGAAAATATCCTTTATCGAATATGACATTAAATAGTTTGCCTATATAAACTGAAAGTTTATCTATACCATACTTAAATAGTTCATTTCTAACACAATCTGGACCCAGTCCGTCCTACACGTAATTCATTGCATGCTTTTCTTATTTCTGACATATTTATTTCACAATTTAATTCATCAAACATAATTTGCAGTTTGCCATTTATATATCTTTCCTTGAAATGCAATATATCCTCGTCAGGCTGAAAAATACTGTTTTAGGGTCATTGATAGCCTTGAAATATTCCTCAAATGTTGAAGCACTAATTGTTGTAGGTTGTGTATGCACCTTTGAGCATTTCCCAATACTCTTTACTATTTTTATAATGCAAGCCTTCTTATTTTTTCGTTTGATTTGTATCATGATTTAATTTCCTGTTTCGTATCACACTTTTGTGGTCTGTCCTTGCTCGTGTCATATTTTGTCTATTTTCATCTTTATTATTAATTCTGAAAACATTTAATTTTTCATAAAAATGTTTTTGTTTTTCTTTACTTGACTCATCATACCATGACTGCTTATTCGTTTGTGTTCTAACATTAATGTTTGCTTTATTTTTATCGCTTACTCTCCTTTTACATAATGGGTCGCATACATCATTAACAATTTGATAAAAAATATTAAGATTATTTAATTTGTTATATATATGTAGTATAAATATATAATATAAAGTGAGATAAAACTTGGTGAAGATTGGATTACAAATGAACATGTTATCAATCACGTAGACAAGGGAAAAATACAATTGTTAGGCGTCTAAGTGGACATAACTCTGTCGTGCATGGTTAAAACAGGCTGGTCTTCAAAAGAAACTGAGGTGTCATGTATATATAAAACTGGTTGAAAAGTAGATAGGACGGGACATGGTGATTCCTATATAGCCCCAAGCCAAAACACGACAACAAAATGTCGAAATTTTCAAAGTTAAACATTTACTTAGAAGTAACAATTCTCCACTTTTTGCCTTTAGGTTTGTGACTTTTCACTTCAGAAAACTCAGCCTGACCGAATAAACATTGAACATATGCTTTAAAATGTACGACTAAATAACAGATGTACCTTTAAATCTTCCACACTCGAGCAACCAAAAATTACAGCCAGATCAAGATTCTGCTAATAGGCAGAGAGAGGGATAAATGCCTTAATCATTCCTATATCCTCACACTTTAAGCCTGGGAGGTAAAACAGATACGTAATTATGAAAGATACACTTGTCAGTACCTCCATTTATCTCTCCTTTGCTATATTTTATTAACACCATACCTTCTTCACATCTTCTCGAAGGTCAGAGTCTCCAATATCGTTAATACTAACAAGTCTGCTAGCAGTCTGATTTCCATAAACCAGAGACTCGTACTGTAGTTTTGAAAAGAAGATGGGGCTTGGTCCACCATGCACTATGGACAACGATACGAGTACACCAGCATCATACAGGTTGTCACCAAGAGCTGAAAGTTTGAAAGAAAAATGTAAAAGAAAATTTAATTATCAAGAGGTCCATGAGCTTGAAATGCCCTCAAGACAGATTCTGAATGGTTCTACATTGCCAGAAGTGGTAAAGGTATATATCATTGATCATGATCACTTATAATATTATCAGAGGTGATTACAAAGGATTTTTGTTTAAGATCGCAACCACTTGTCATACCAATCATTTTACTAAAGGCCACATATAATAACATACTATTGAAATAGTGATGAATAGTGATCGCAAATACCATTTTAACAAGAGGCCCAAGAGGGCCTGTATCGCTCTACTTAATATATGGTGTCTATGGTGGGGGTGGGGTGGGGTGGGATGGTGGGAGGTATATAAGGATTGTGTGTCATATATGGCAGCATCAAACTAGTTTTTTAATAAGTGTTTTCAATTACCAAGATATCGGGGAAGGGATGTATTTGGCTCAAGTTTGGCTAGCTTTAAAACAAATCAAACAGTGCCATGGCGTGTATGAAAAGCCTGTCTGATTAAATCGTTTACTGCACCCACTACACTTTTATGGTGTCTCGCCTGTATGCATGTATTTTAAACTGCGACTTGGTTAATGCTTTACTGATCACGCTATATGTATATGGCGTCCCGTTTGTATGTATGCGTGTATGTACTTCAAGGGTGCATGACTCTGTTCATCTGCACACGCTACACGTATATGGTGTTTTGTCTGTATGTATATCCTTGTGAGTTAAACGATTACCTGCCGGGCGGTATATAATTCACTGCACATGCTACACTTACATAGTGTCTCTCCTTTACTGCACATGTTACTTATATGGTGTCGCACCTGTATGTATGCGCATGTGTCTTTTAAGACTACCTGACTGGTTAAATACTTTACTGCACATGCTGCAACTATATGGTGTTTCGCCAGTATGTATATACATGTGTTTTTTAAGATGTCCCGACTTGATAAATCCTTTACTGCAAACGCCACATGTATATGGTGTCTCGCCTGTATGTTTGCGTATGTGCGTTTTAAGATTTCCCGACTCGGCAAATTCTTTACTGCACATGCTACACGTATAGGGTGTTTCGCCTGTATGTATGCGCATATGTTTTTTAGAATTGCCGGACTGTATAAATCCTTTGTTGCACATGTTACACTTATATGGTGTCTCGTCTGTATGCGTGTACATGTGTGTTTTAAGAACACCTAGCTGGGTAAATCCTTTACTGCACACGCTACACGTATATGGTGTCTCGCCTGTATGTGTGCGCATATAAATTTTAAGATGGCCAAGCGCAGAAAATCCATTACTGCAAACATTACATTTATATGGTTTCTCCTCTGTATGTGTATACATTTGTGTGCTAAGATTACCTGAATGGGTAAATCCTTTACTGCACACGCTACACTTATATGGTGTCTCGCCAGTATGTATGCGCATGTGAATGTTAAGATTACCTGACTCGGTAAATCCTTTACTGCACACGCTACACGTATATGGTGTCTCGCCTGTATGTATGCGCATGTGAGTTTTAAGATGGTGGAGCGCGGTAAATCCATTACTGCAAACGCTACACTTATATGGTTTCTCCTCTGTATGCGTGTACATGTGTGTGTTAAGATTACTTGAATGGGTAAATCCTTTACTGCACATGCTACACTTATATGGTGTCTCGCCTGTATGTATGCGCATTTGTCTTTTATGATTACCTGACTCTGTAAATCCTTAACTGCACAAGCTACATGTATATGGTGTCTCGTCTGTATGTATGCGCATGTGCCTTTTAAGATTACCCGACTCTGTAAATCCTTTACTGCACAAGCTACATGTATATGGTGTCTTGCCTGTATGTATGTACATGTGAGTTTTAAGATGTCCCGTTTTGATAAATCCTTTATTACACACGCTACACGTATATGGTTTCTCGCCTGTATGAATGCGCATTATGTTTTTTGAGACAACTTGACTGTCTAAATACTGTGCCGCACACATGTTAACGGTTGCTGTTCTGTTATATTCATTTGTATTTAAAAGTGGACACTACACTATCGCCTTATGTGGTGTCTTCCTGAAATAAAATAAATGGCATACACAAATTGATATTTTGAAACAGTTCAAGTTAATAGCGAACTCGGCCAAGGCACGTAGTGCTGCGGTGCTCGCTCTACGGTACTGTGGTCATGAACATAAACATTTAGAAACGTCACACGTCAAACTGGCGGAATAATAAAAAGAAAACGTGTTTAAGTTTGTGTGTGTATCTTCTTCAATAGAAGTAGTAGCAACATTGGAGCTATCTGCGAGAATCTTAGCTCTTATGGTGTATACCTACTATAATGCTTTTTAAAGACATCAAACAAACCCTGCGTGAACAACCACCGTATTTCAATAGACCAAACAGTAACAAGAGGCCCAAGAGAGCCTGTAGACGCTCTACTGGCTAAAACGGCTCCTACAACAGCTCAAGGGTTTTCCATCAGTAATTCTTTTAAAACATTGAAAAAAAAAACACACAAAAAACACCCACAAAAGAAACTTAAACCCTTTAGCCATGCTAACAATTTAAACCAGAGGCCCTTGTTCTAATTTGGTATGGTTATTTAGGGGCTCGAGGTACAACAACTGTATAAAATAAGTTTTAATTGCCTGTATAGAGGCCCCTTGATGCAGGCGGTCAAAACCCATTTATATAAATGTTGTTCCTCGAGTCCCTAAATAACCATACTAAATTAGAACTAGGGGTTGTTTTAGTAAAAACAGATGTCTCCCCTACAGGAGAAAGGGCCATAAATCCGCCAAAAATCATCAAACTGGAACACGACGAAGATATGTGCAACTAGGCTTGGTACTGGTCATCCCTGTCAAGTTTCGTGGAAATCCAGGCAGCTGATCAGGAGAAGTAGTCGGGACAAAGCTTAAGTACTAAAACCTTTAAAGGGACAATACAATGATATACGAAACTGAGTTTCATTGAAAGCTGAATGATGGTTGAGGAAAACTAGTCCAAACAAAATTTTAGTATTTTAACATTTTAAGGAGCCACAACCGGGACATGACAACGATATGCGCAACTAGGCCTGGTATTGATCATTCCTGTCAAGTTTCATTGAAATCCAACCAGAGGCTCGGGAAAACTAGTGTTGATAAAGTTTATGTGTAACGGGCCATAACTCTGCCAAAAATCATTAAACCGGAACATGGCAACGACTTAGCTTGGTACTGATCATTCCTGCCAAGTTTTGTTTAAATCCAGCCAGGGGTCTGTAAAAAGTCATTTTTTTATTCTGATGGGTGTGTGTGTTGCATTAACTCACTTATTTCGCATCCAAATTTAAATACCTGTACTGTTTTAGAAAGTGCATATTCCGAGTTTTCCAATGACATTTAGTATTATAATATCTATAAAATACTAAAAACGTTATTCTGGGGGCCAGGTAGTCCTTTTTTAACCCTATTCATAGCAGGGAGCCAACAATTGAACTCGTCCCCATAACTCCACCAAAAGTCTTTCAACCGGAACATGGTGATGATATGCACTACTAGGCTTGGTCCTAAAAATCTTTCAACGGGAACACGGTGATAATATGCTTAAATAGGCAAAGTTTGTGTAGTAAAACATTTACAGAGCCATAATTCCACCAAAAATTGTTAAACTTTCCGGTGATGATATGCATAAATAGGCTTGATACTGATCATTCCTGCAAGATTTCAATGACATTCGGCCATGGTTTTGGCACAAGTCCGGATAACGTTTGTGTAGTAAACATTTTAGAGGGCCATAACTCTGCCAAACATCATTCAACCGGAACATGGTGATCACAGGCACACCTAGGCTTGATACTGATCACCCATAACAAGTTTCGATGAAATCTGGCCAGGGGTTCAACAGAACTAGTCCATATCACGTTTGTGTAATAAAGCCTTTGTGTAATAAAGCATTGTAAGGGCCATAACTCCACCAAAAATAATTCAACCGGAACACGGTGAAAATATGCACAACTAGGCTTGTTACTGGTCATCTCTGCAAAGTTTTGCTGAAATACGGCAAAATGAAGGCCTTATCATAACAATTTGGTAAATGTTGAAAAATGAAGATGCAAGTGTCTTAACACATTTCAAATAATTCAAGGGCCATAACTTCGGTGTTACTGGTCTGTTCTGGCTGCTATTAGGACTTGACCGAGCTTTCATCAATATCAACAATCTGTCAAAGTGTGGTAAATGTAGGATGCAAAATGGAGGCGCTAAAGTGTCGATAAGACAAAATATAGTTTCTTTTTTTTTCGTTAATACAAAGGCAATAACTCCAGTGTTGCTATTCCAATCTGGCTGGTTTTCGAACTCGTTCGAGCGTCATTGATATTAACAATCTGGTAAAGTTTGGTAAGATCAGATGAAAAATAAAGGTGCTAGAGTGATGACATCTGTTAACTTTTTGATGTCAATGATTCCGGACAAACAGTTCATTACTTACACCGTATATACGAGGGGTGTTCGAAAAGTAACCGGAAAAATGCCATCACTTTTGTTTGAGTAGGACCATTTTTATGAAATTACACACAAGGGTACTTTAACTCATCACAGATATGTTCTATGAACATGTTTACCTTATCACAAGGTATGCGTTCACAAGCGTCACTATGGCAACGTCAAGTAACGTTGAGCGGGGCAACTCGTAACGTTACACGAACTCTTAAGTCTGATGCCTGGATATGTTTTACTTTCTTTGTATAGTTATAACTTAGCAGTAGAGATACCAATATACGGTAATTGGTTGAACAGCAGAACAGCGGCTAATATATAAGCAGCTGTTACACTTGTAACTGGCATTTGAGGTTACATACGGGTAAAAACACTTGTTCAGATGCGCGACCCACCCACCCTTCGGAAAATGTTAATATTTCGAGTATTTAAAATGTCTGATATATTTCTGGACATGTGATAACATTTTCTAGTTCATATTTCAAATTAAACAACACTCTTCTGTTGTTTATACGCATGAGTGAGTCATACTTCATTTGATGTTTCGACGAGTGATTGAGGATGGTTTCTGGGACACTTTACATGGCAAACACTGCCTTAACTGTTTTGTGATATTTATTTATAAGTGCTTGTATAAGTGACAGACACATCATACTACAGCACAGATATAATTACAACAATAATATTTCTGTGACTATAGTTAGTGGTGCTTTATTTATGCAGAAACCATAAGTAATTTAGAAGGTTATAAATTAGTTAGATGATAAGGTACCGACCATTTTGATTTCTGGGGGGGGCCTGGGATTTTTTTTGAAAAAATATTCTGGCCCATGAATTGCTGAAAAAAAATATCCTGGCTCTGACCTAAAGAAAAAAAAAAAAACAGTCCCTCAAATTGTTGGAAAAAAATAATCTGGCTCTGAGTCCAATTAGAGGAAAAAAATCTGGCTCCCTCTTCAGTCAATAAGATATTTTAATGTAGATCTACTTCATCAGCCACTGGATTCAACACGGATATGTTTAACCACAATCTGGCTACATCCACAACTTCTGCTCAGAAGTTTATTGAATTGAATTGAATTGAATTGGATTTTATAGTCGCACCAACAGCTAAGGTCATATGGCGACTTTCCAGCTTCCATTGGTGGAGGAAGACCCCAGGTGCCCCTCTGGGCAATTTTCGTGCACGGGCGGGCACCTGGGTAGAACCACCGACGTTCCGCAAGCCAGCTGGATAGCTTCCTCACATAAAGATTCCTAGGCCCCTGAGGGATCGAACCTACAGCGGTGAGGGGCAAGTGATTTCAAGTCAGAGACGTTAACCACTCGGCCACGGACGCCCCAAGTTTATTGAAATCTCAAGTTGAAATGAGTTGTAGAAGACAGTGATAGTATTCATGGTTGTAATAAATGTGATGTGCATAGATCATGGTAGTAATACATGTGGTAAACATTAGTCATGGCAGTTATAAATGTAGTATACACTGGCAATGGTGCAGTAAATGTAATGTATAAAGTGTTATAAAGTGATCATGGTAGTAATTTGGTATACATTGATCATGGTAGTAATGAACATGATATTCATATAAAGTCATGGTTATAATTAATGTGGTATACATAAGTCATGGTTGTAATAAGGCCATTATTTTTTGATAATTCGTTTTACGAACCCTCCTACGACAAAACGAAATTAGGTATTTTATTTTTCCATAGGGAATTTGATAGATTTTTTTTTTTTTTTCCCTTCCTCCTACAGCTATTCTCTGTCTTGATGGTTCTTAAAAATAATAAAAAATAATGGCCTAAATGTGATATACATTGGTCATGGTAGTATGTAAATATTGCAATCCTGTGAGGGTGACAGTGAACATTTGTCAACCTTCTAAGGCTATTTATTTTATTATACTGAAAAATATGTTTGAAAAAGATATTTTGTTCGGCTAAATATTTCTTTGAAATACATGGTCACTTCTCTCTGTTCAAAATCACTATTCTCAATAAATGTAGTATGCATAGCTCATGGTAGTAATACATGGGGTATTCAGTGGTCATGGTAATAATGAATGAGGTTACTCGGTGGTCATGGTAGTAATAAATGTGGTATTTAGTCTTAGTAGTCATGGTAGTACTAAATGTGATATACAGTGGTCATGATAGTAATACTTGTGATATACAGTGGTCATGGTAGTAGAAAATGAGGTAAAGAGTAGCCATGACAGTTATAGATGTGATGTACTTTGGGCATGTTAGTAATCAATGTAGTATGCAGTGGTCATGATAGTATTACAATACAAGGGTCCTGGTACTTGTGCGATGGACTTTGTGAATATCATCAACAAATAAATGGACTTAAGAAGCAGCTTCAGCCACATGCAATACCAGGTTACAGACAAAGCCATGCACTATATGCCAGTGTTAATAAGAATGATATGGAACATGGTAGTCATTGCCCAGTATAAAACGACCCCCTACCAAACAAAACATCCAATGAATTCATAATTCAGAAGAGCAAAACGGGGCTCACATAGAAAGCAGACAAGTACAAGCATAACTAAATATTAACACCAGCACATGAAGTTCTATCCACCAAATATGGAAAGATCCATATTAAACAAAAGAGCTGTCGAAAGGACAGCATTTTCCACTATTCAAGGTCAATTTTAAACAAGGTCACTGACACTTCTGTCTCACCAATCATGGTGCCAGTTCATTCACAAGGTCAAGTCTTAATTGTGGAGGTTAATAGGTGGTGGCGACTGAGGTGAGGGTGTAGGGGTGGGGGTGTCAGTGAACATATATACCAAATATCAAAGCAAGACCTTCAATACCCCAGAAAGAATATGAACTTGAAGAGGGTGGGGAGGGGAGGTGAAATGTTACTGAATAGGAAAAAAAACACAGAAATAATACAATATTTACATTGGAGATGGGGGTTGAGAGGAGGGTGTTGGGAAGGGGATGAAAGAGAACAGGATGGATGCAGACATGGTAACTGAAGAATATAATAAATATTTGTCTATCTGGGGTGATGGTGGTGCAGGAGTGGGGAAGGTGTGGGGTTTATGGGACTAATGATATATACAGGCTTGCCATAATACATGTTATTGGATGTATGCAGTGGTTTCATTGAAATATATGTAGCTGCTTAAAAAACTTTAACTGAAACTCTAAATTGAAAAAGAAAATATCATCTGGCTAAAATGAAATAAAAAGTTATGAAACATGTTTATGTCTGTAAGTGATGACACTTGTCAAGCTCCTTTGGCTGAGATATATGGCTAGTGGGTAATTGAAATAAATGGACTTGCCAACAAATAAAACAAAAGCAATTCTATGTCGAAAATTATAGGCTACACATTTTCTAAAATACAATACAGAAACTATTTATCCAGAAAAAGGGCCATAATTTTGCTAAAATGCAATACAGAGTTATGGAACATGTGTCTGCTAGCATTCACGTTTTACTGAAGTTGTATTAATAATTCACAATCACCTATTGAAATAAAGGACTTGCCCAAAAACTTTAACCAGCATTTTGAAATACAGAATTAATATGGAACATGTGTCTACTAGTGCCCTTGATATTCCAAACTTTACTGAAGTTTTGTTGATGTACGACTTTAAGTTGTTAAAATAAATGGACCTTGTCAAAAAAAGAACTTTAACTAGAAATTCAAAGTAATAAAAAAAACCATGCTTTTGCTTAAATGCCATACGGAGTTATGGAACCTGTGTCTACCAGTGTCCTTGATGGTACTGGTGATATATTTCAAGTTTCACTGACCAGTGGTTGCTGATATAACAGGACCTGGCTAACAACTGAAAACCAACCTGACGACGCAGATGTTGAGTAGATCTACAACAGCTCTTCTTATTCTACGAATAGTAAAACTTTAAAAAAAATATTCTGGCTTTCAAGTTCACGAAAAAAAATATTCTGGCCAGTGTATTAGGCGAAATAAAAATCCCGGCTTTCAAGAAATGAAAAAAAAATATTCCGGCTCAAAGGAAAATCCCAGGCCCCCCCCAGAGATCAAAATGGTCGGTCCCTAAATAATTTATGTTTGTCTGAAAGAATTGAATAAAACATAACATTGTTTATGTTGTTGTCTATATGTGTTGTGTGATATTTGGAGGTTTCAAATATCAAAAATAAAAAAGGTTGAAGGTATGTAACAGGACTCAGTTGGGGAATATGTAAATAGCCAGGTTTATAAGCACGTTACTACTGTCTCGCCACAGAGCTAGCTTCGTTTGATACACTTGGCTCGATTCTTGATCACTTGTGCAAAAATATTGACGACAACATTTGGGGGGATATTCTGCTGTAAATACATGATTAAACGCTAAAAATACTTACGATTCAATGTTCTAGATGATAGACGATGTGCTTGGAACCGCTATACATTTGTATGCTAGTTTAATGTGCCTAAAACGGTGAAAATTCTGCTATTTTCAAGATTTTATCGTCAGATTTCTTTTTACAATTTCGCAAACTTACGGTTGCTGATTTTCGTACTCAATTCATTTCACCCAAACGTTAATTCGTACTCCCTCACCCCACTACGGAAAAAAAATCCTCGGATTTGCATCGATCTCAAAATCGACTTTTGGGACCTGTAGATCCGGATTTCCAGATCGGATAAATCCGGAATTTGATCACCCCTGAAATACTGAGCAGGAAACCCTGAGCAGCACACCAGTGTTTACGTCACTGATACGACTGAATTGTACATCGGTACATATGTCCAGTCCCTTTGAGTACACAAGAAGCAAAGGCAACAGTATACAAGACGTTCGTGCGACACAGAGCGCGATATAAACAGCATCGAGATGGTCTAGCGAAGGGCAGCCAAATTTTTCATGAACGACTATCAGCGCACCAGCAGTGTCACAGATATGACCAAATCACTTGGTTGGGATACGCTACACATGTGAAGACAGAAGCCTGAGAAGGCCAATGCAAGCAACAATGATGTACCGAACCACAAATCACCTGGTGGATATCCCAACTGAACCATATCTGACCCCTTCCACATCTAGGACAAGAGGCCATGACACCCGCTTCCGCCAATACAAGCATCATACTCTAGCTACCAACACAGCTTCTTTCCAAATACCACAGTCCTATGGAACTCCCTACCACAAGCCATTGTGCGTCAGCTCTCCCTGGAATTATTCCAACAGGTTCTGGCCAACCACAGCTTCTAGACAGTTCGATGTTTTTATTTTTAAACTAGATGTACATAACTGTTTTTAAACCGTCGCGCGTGCGCACATGCACACCATTGGCATTGCGAGAATACTCTTTTCTGAGGGACGCAATTAATGCAGATGATGATAATAAAATGAACACATGCTTCTATTAATATTGTCTTAACATGTTGGATATAAAATCTGGCACCAAATGTGCCAGCCCAGCATCATCAAGTATATTCTGTATGAGTATTTTCTGGAGAAGCCCAATTACCCTACAATCCCACCGTTTCTATGAAAATGACGGAGTTTTATAAAAGGGAAATAACCATTGTAAGTGAGTCAACGGACGGGATATATATCTTGAAGTCGAAAAGTCGCCAACACGAAAAGTCGCCAACCCGAAAAGTCGAAGGCGAAAAGTCGCAAACCCGCCGTTTTGGGCGAAATTTCGTGGCGAAAAGTCGAAATTTTACAATATCGGATTGGCGACTTTGCGAGTCGAAATTTCGCCCAAAACGGCGGGTTTGCGACTTTTCGCCTTCGACTTTTCGGGTTGGCGACTTTTCGCCTTCGACTTTTCGTGTTGGCGACTTTTCGCCTTCGACTTTTCGCCTTGTATTAACAGGGCGAAAAGTCGCGAAGTCGCGAAGTCGAAATGGCCGCATCCGTCTTCCATACATCCGTCTTACATAAATGACTATTGCGAGTGAGTCAACAGACGGGATATATATCTTAAAGTCGAAAAGTCGCCAACACGAATGTCGCCAACCCGAAAAGTCGAAGGCGAAAAGTCGCCATCCGTCTTCCATACAATACTCATTTATGTAAGACGGATGCGGCCATTTCGATTTTTCGCCTTCGAGTTTTCGCCTTGTTACTAACCCTTTCCACAAGGCGAAAAGTCGCCAACCCGAAAAGTCGAAGGCAAAATGTCGCAAACCCTCCGTTTTGGACGAAATTTTGTGGCGAAAAGTCGAAATTTTAAATATCGGATTGGCGACTTTGTGAGTCGAAATTTCGTCCAAAACGGCGGGTTTGCGACTTTTCGACTTCGACTTTTCGGGTTGGCGACTTTTCGTGTTGGCAACTTTTCGCCTTCGACTTTTCGCCTTGTATTAACAGGGCGAAAAGTGGCGAAGTCGAAATGGCCGCATCCGTTTTCCATATAAAGGAGCATAACTCGATGAAAAAACTATCGGACAGAGATGCCCCGACAATATGCGCATGTCCCGCTCATATCAGCCTGTATAGAATGATTCAGTTCAATTGGATACAAACTGAATAAGGAATTGCGAACGCAATATTTGTTGGATGGACGAACGGACGGGCGTACTGACAAGGCGATCCTATATAGCCCCAGTTTATTCGAAGCGGTTGTATACACTATAATAATATGAAAGAGGTATTATTGGATTGCGCACATCAACTATAATACATAGTTATAAATATATTCTAGCAAGGCAAACTATATTTGTCTATGATCCCAGAACGTTTAGTTACCATTGTTTTCCATTCATTTGCCAGTCCAGTTCGACTTTTTGTTCCTACACTTCTCAATCAGTTACTGGATTTGGATGATAATGGCCAGAAGTTTCAGTCTCAGCATGATGGCGGGAATCAGTTCCGAGTCAGGAACAACTTTCAGGTCTTTATCTTCAAGGTCAAAGTCATACTGAGGTGGTCAAAGGTCAAACGTTTTGTTTCGTTTGTTTTGTGACCGCTCTATAATATGCAAACCGGTAGGATTTTTTTATATAATCTACAGAAAAGTTTTGACTTATTTTGGATATTGGGGTAAATCAAATGCATTTCCTTTCCTTTCGTAAAGGTGAAGGTCACCTCGTATTGGTTAAAGGTTAAGTGACTATTTCTGTGTCTGCTTCTCAAATTTTGAAACAATAAGTGGGCGAGTGGAAGTGCAAACAACTCACCGTGCTGGCTGTGTGAGTGGGAATGTGAAAGAAAAAAGATAAAAAGAAATTGGATATTTTTATAACTTCTCAAGTTTGAGATTTAAACCGGCTATGGATTGTCCTCCGAAGTGTGTGATGTGTCATTCATGTGACTTTGTCTGTCCGTATGTCCATCTGCCCTGCACTGTATACGCTGTGACATGTAAACTAGAGGAGGGGAATTAGTTTACAGACATAATAATGTCAACAAATAAAATGTACGTGGGCAGTCTGTAGTTGTAACTTATGATTACTAGTATAGATGATAGTGAGACAGCAACTTCGGATGGAGATGAGATGAAGGATGAAACTGCTAGTGATCATCTTCATTACATTTGTGCGGATTCAGCCTCGTCCGTCGGATGGGGACGTAACCCGGGCGGACACGTGTATCGGGCACGTTAAAGAACCATAGGAATCTATTCGATAATAAGAGTAGGGCACGGTTCCAGGATTCGTATGTATGGGGCGGCTCTAAATGGCCAATATTGTGTTGATGAGCCGTTAAACAACATTTAGATCAATTTAGTTATCACACAATTACAAAAATACAACGAGAAGCATAACTTTTTTTATTAGTTAAACTAAAACGACGACGAAACTATATTAACAGTATATTAAAGTCAAACACTACCAAGAACCTCGCATAATATACGAATATACTCAGATGCAAAAGAAAGTGGACACTGAGTTTTGTTTAGATTTAATTGTATAAAGAATTTTTAGAATTACATTGATACATTTTAAAATGAATATGCCATGTTTTGATGCCAAAGTTTTTATCAGTCCATTGCCAATATCATGTTGTCATTTATTTTTCAATAGGTCGAATCATTAAGGGACTGTCGCTTGATAAAGAGGATAGGGTGTAAAGCGAAATGTTCAAAGTGTCCAGTTTCTTTTGCAACTGAGTATACATATGAATATCATATAATATTATATGAGTTTACTGACAAAATGCAGTTATTTATAATTATTCAGGTCACCTCTTACATATGAATAGACATAATAACAAAACACAACACTAGTTCATTGTTCCATCAAACCATCCTGTGTTTTAGAGTACCTGGCTCTGTATAGAAAATTTTAAAATAACAGTAAAACACGAAGAACAGTGAAAGTCATCTAGCATTTCTGATACTGCTGATGTTTGATTTCAAGGGAACGGCCCATCACTTTTTATTTGTTTAAATGATTAATCAAAATAGAGTTGCTTCTCGTTGTGTCGATATTTTAGCCATTTTCCCAAGATCAACTCCCGTCCTATGCGGCAGACAAAGCGGCGATCGCCGCAGACAGCGCCGTCTGAAATGCACTCGAGTCTTCGGTTGTTAAGCCTGCCAAAGCGTCATTAAATGATACCTCAATTGCGCTAGCCGTGGCTGCGTCATCGCGACCTAACCTTCCGGAGCAACCCTCGACGTTGATTTCATACGGCTTGGAACAGATGTTAGCACAGATGTTAGCTGCCGGTGCTATGTCACAAATACGGTATCTGATGTGGAAGTTTCCGAAACAAGCTGTCGTCTGCCAATCGGAAAAGGTCTTGGTCATGGGGTGACACTCGTTACACACCTGGCTGCTGGAAGTGTGTAGAAGCTGCAGGATGCATAATGCTACGACGTAAGCGCCAACCCTGTAAGATTAAAAGAAATATGTATATGCACAAAGAACTTCTGCGAACAATTCGCAGCATCTCGATCCATCGCATTGGGCAAGATGAACAGTGATACATTACATGTATTTAAAAAAAAAAACGTTTACAGTCTCAGTTTATTTTTTATTTATTTATAGTTTTATTAATTTAGACAAAATAAAGCAAAATGAAGCTTTTAATTAGATTTTTCAATTAGGAAATGATAAGAGGATGTGTCAAAATCTGTTTTAATATTTTATAATCTAAAAATCTATTTTAACTGAATGTATATTTAATTTGAATGTGAATTATATATCTGAACAGTTACTGTTATTCAGTTCACGTCTGGTCTGACTTTATGTGATAAATGCTTTTTTAACTTTAGTTTTTATTTGCGCTTATAAAGTGGACTAAATTGTCCCCAGGTGCTTATTTACAAAATTTATAGTCAATGCAGACACTGTTAATGGCATTTTAAACATATGTGTATCATGGTTATGTATCATGGTTATGTATCATGGTTATGTATCATGGTTATGCATCATGGTTATGTATCATGGTTATGTATCATGGTTATGTATCATGGTTATGATACACGTGCGGCGGTTAACACTCATTGTTCACCTTGTAGCAATTTAGCAAACTATATATAATGGTTGTATAGGCTGAAGCATTTAATTTTATGACATGTATTGTGAAAGTAATAAAGCCTTCGTGATTAGTCCTTTTGGTGTATTGCTTCAGCTATTTGTAAGTCTGATGACACGGCTGGTGCAATAGTCCAGAACCAATCACTTACGTTCAATTAAGCAATGATTTAAACTTTGAATCGGAATTGTAGTCCATATTGTTTTAGTGACCCTCTATGAAATCCACTGACCCACTATAGAATAATAGAGGGTCACCATGTGACCGCTCTAATCCAATGAAATTCCTAGGATTTTGTGCGAGGTGCAATAAATTATGTTATTGTTGTAAATGAAACTTATTTTGTATATAATTCTCTTATAATTATTTCAGAAGGGCATAGTTAAAATCATATGCAACGTGTTATTGTATATAATACTTTATTATATACTTTCCAATGAAATAGTGGCTTTTACGATTAAAATAAAACCTTACATTTTCATTTTTTATATTTCACTGTGAAAATATAATAATATATTTTTACTCAAAATGACGTCATGCAACTGTTGACGTTGTTTACGTTGTTGACGTTAATGACGTCATTGTTTTGGCGCATGTTTTTCCAGGTTGTGGGTATATAATAAAAAGAATATTTGTTGGTTTGTCGTGAATATAGGATTTGTTTTCATCTCGAAGTGAGAAAACTCAAATATTTTCACTCGTGCTAAAGCACTCGTGAAAATATAAGTTTTCTCACTTCTCGATGAAAATAAATCCTGTATTCACTCCAAACAAACAAATATCCTGTATGTAGTATGACGAGACTGTAATAAACGATAAAACCTTTAATAAATCATGAAATAAATCAGTTATTTAATAGCTTACACTGCCAATAGGGAAAAGTTCTATTTTCCCGTGGTGTTCAAGGAAGGATCACGTGATCTATTGCTGGAGGCGGAATTGCTGCCCGAGGCCGAATGTTAACATGATCCTTCCATGTGCCTTATTTGGCCTTGGGCAAGAGTTCACAAGATCATGCCGTATGCCTTATTCGACCTCGGGCAAGAGTTCAGAAGATCCTGCCATGTACCTTATTTGGCCTCGGGCAAAAGTTAACAAGATTCTGCCGTGTGCCTTATTCGGCCTCGGGCAAGAGATCACAAGATCCTACCGTGTGCCGTATTAGGCCTCTGACAATAGTTCACCTTTATCCTTCCATGCAGCTCTAGTTGTACTTATTGATTTAAACATATTTTATTGCCATATGTGTACAACTACAATGCAATCAAATCCGACTACAAGTGCTACCCACATTAGTTACCACCCTTCCCTACAATAGAGTTTTAACAAATATAATGACTGGCTATTACCATTAACACGTATCAATAAACTGGAATAACTACAACATGTAGATAGTGGGACATGCAAGGCTAATAAGATGATACATATAAGAAGAAATTAAAAACAAAGAAGAAAGGAGTAGTAGAAGTGGAAGAAAGAAAAATGCAACACACGTGACATTGCTCGGCTTGATCAAAACAGATAACATTGAATGGTAAAACTTTGTAAATCGATCTCTATCTCTAATAAAGTTTTGAACAGAATTAAAATTCAAACCAATTTCTTGTGTTGTAAGATTTAACCTTCCAAATAATAATGTATTTGAGCTTCAAGTGAGATCATCATGATTGGTATTATTTTTAGATTTTTAGGATTGTTTAAATAATTTGTTTATGTATTTAATTGATAACAAGAAAAGTATAACGCATGCGTTATATGTAGACGATTTTTAATAATGGGTTAGTTTGTGGAGGCTTTGTTCAAGTCACATTCCTGTAGTCGTCGATATGGAGATGACAGGAAGGTAAAGTGGAGAATTAAAAGATACTGTATGAATACAGATAAGTTTTTATTTGGTCTTAGATATATACTGACGAGATAAAGAAACGCCTCATCGGGAATTTCCGCTATATATTGTATGTACACTATGCTGCTGTTAATCGAATGGTACATGGCTACGTAACACCTTTCTTTTCGGAAAAAATACTAAAAAAACACAAAACACAGCAAATAGTATTTCTTCAAAGTTTGATTATTGGCAGAGTATCTGTTTGGCTCCAGCATGTGAGCAAACTTAGGAATGCAAATTTCTGCAAACTCTTTACGTTAAATACAGTACTAAAATAGTCAATTTTTCAAAGAGGAACTTCAATATTTATGAATTTCTTGTTATAAAGTGTACTGTGATTAAAACGTCTACAAAATCACAGTTGTGTCCTTTCTCTAACCAACTGCAACTTTGTTTTACAAAACATCTTGGGATTTCTTTGGAATATTATGTGGCATTAAGTGTGCGGTATATACAATATATAGCGGAAATTCCCGATGAGGCGTTTCTTTATCTCGTCAGTATACATTATAATACATGTTAAAGGGAACATATTCAAGTATTTTCAATTAAACTTTACAAGTGATTATCATATGGGCCCTAGTTATGTTCATGTCGGCTCAAAACCGCTTCGGAGTTGCCGTTAAGGCAATCAACTTTGCCTTTTAAATGAATTACAAGTTTTGATCTTATAGAAAATATTTAATTTCTTTACTTCTTTACTTCATTGTAATACTCAAATATAAATGGGTGCCGAAACGTCTAGGGTAAAAATTAAAATAGATGCCGAAATGGTTTGATGCCGAAACATCTATGGGTGCCGATTTGTCGAGGTGTCGAAATGGTTTGGTGTCGAAACGTCCTGAATAGATCTTGATCACACAGACGCAAAAACTTGAGAATTGTCTGCATTTATTAATAAACATTTTTCATGTACTGCTCATTGGGACCCTGCTTTAATTAGACTAATATACTATATACACAATAGTTTCCGTCTAGAAACAAACTAAATGAGCCATAAAACACCGATATTACGCTGAACATAAAAAATAAACGACCCGAAGAAGGTATTTCCTAACTATGGTGACACGCCAGGGATAACTATTTTAAACTTAGCGGTAAAATAAATCGCAATGTATTTGCAAAGCGAGCGTCATGTGTAGATATCGACGATTTTTGGGGATTTCTTTACGAAGTTTTAAGACTTGTTGTAAGCTATAATTGTTAATTATTGCGCTTTATTACATAACTGTCATAAATTTACATTGAACTATGAATGACGTAATTTTAGTATCACACAAAAAAAGTTATATCGTCACTATTGACGATATAAATTTTAACTTTGCCGGAACTACTTTCTTAACATATTTGTTAAAAAACACACTGGTATAAAGTTAAAATATTTTTTAATTTCTTCTTTTACGTAAAGTTATATAATAAACAGTATAATTAACAGCAGTGTTTAATATAAGACTGGACGGACATTTGACATTTTAACGCCTTACGACTTAATGTAAATTTCAAAAGATTCATAGTTCCAATGATTTTGGAAGCAGAAAGAGATATGTTTTCGATATGCATACGCCATTTGCCGTCAGATGCTACTTATTGACCGGGAAGCAGTAAATAACGGTGTTACGTCAGTCTTTACGATTTTGCATATTTGGCCCCACTCAAAACATTTTTTTTATGCGCTTGCTCTTATGCAGTTAGTTATCATTGTTGTTAAACATTCACTTTACTAAGTTTCGATTTAAACATATTTTGTGTATTGCCAAATTGGAACTTTAAACAATATTTATCGCCGAATTCGAAACACAATTTTGCGAAAAATGAGAATTAAAATTTGTCGTTGGAAAAATGCAATGTTTCGCACTACTAAACATTATCATAAAATAAACTTACCTCATTGTTGAGTCTTTTACTTTAATTTCTTAACACGCACTACAAGGTAACAGTGTCGATACTTTCGTTTCGTGTTAAACAATAAACGTACAGTGTTTCAAGCCTGTATTTATACGATTTAAACAGGATAAACTGCGCGATAAGTACACGTCACGTGACTGGCACGATTGTTATTAATTGTTTTAATTGCGTAAACAACTTGCCTTGTTTTTCGAATTTTTAATACGTAAATGACAGATATAAACGTCTTGTAGAAAAGTATCCGGTTTTTATTGGAGGAAGTGCTTCTGTTGAAAGTTGCATAATTAATGGACGACGTGCAAGCACATTACTCACTACAATAATACGAGTTTGTTTATAATTGTTTTCATCACAGTAAGAGAGGACATTCACACACCGCCTCATTTATTAAATTCAGTCTAGCTTACTTAAATATTAGTAGTTTTGATTCAGCCGAATAGACGTATACGCCCACCATCCCACACTCCTTCAATATGAATGACCACCCCTTTTTGTAGTATTATCAATTAACAAATTTAACTCTTAAACAGCATTTTTGAACATTTCTTGCTAGTCCCGGAGGGAAACATATATTTAAAACCGCTACTAAGTTGTATGTAAAAATAACGACTGCGTGAATGCACAGGGAAATGAGGTAAATCTGAATTGTGAAGCTGCACAACTATTGCCAAATAATTGAAAAATACATTTACCTGTGGATTAATTTACCTGTTCAAAGTTTGCTACGTCATCAAATAAAATCTATTGCAATGTGTGAATTGTAAATATCTATTGTTGGGTATTGATTTCGATTTAAATAAACATAAACATGTTCATGAAACAAAACACGGAGAGAGAACTTTAAATTAAAACTAATGAATAACACAAATACACGCTTAAAAGACCCGTGAGGTTCCCGGGCACTGCTAATCACGGCAGAGGGATAAAATCAACCCGAATTCATATTAATTTTGTCATTTTTGTCATTTCATGCAATGTCTTCATCGTGATCCCTGTAAGGTTTTAGGTGAAATCAATGATCTTAGCTCCAGCGAAAAATTGAATGTTTTTAACCTAATTTTCAGCAACTGTGCAGTTCATTCCTGTTGGCACCGTATAACCGGTTTGTGTTGGTGCACCGTAAAACCTAATTCAACTCTCTTGAATTGGGAACTGCAAATGAGTTTGCGACGCAGTAAATAACTTTCAACATGGATTTTTTGTTTGTTTGTTGGTCTTTTTTCCTCATCTCCGCCAACCTCATATCCGGCTGTTGTTGTCTGTTAAAGTCTGCGATTAATTATCTCGTGCAAGTTAGGGACACCCCCGGTAACGAGGAATTTATGCAGCTGTCATTTACCTGCAGTGGCGAGCACCGGTCGATGTCACTTTAATAGATTTGACAGCGCCCCTGGTGTGAAATTAATTACTTGACAGTATGGTAAAAAACCTTTGTTAGGGAAATTACCTGTTGTTTATGTTTTCATTTCCCCCCCCCCAGTAAAATGTTTCACTTATCTTAAGTTACTTAGAGTGCCATGTGAAAGCAATGTTTAAACACCAGTATATATCAGTTAAGGTGTGCCAGAAGTAAATCAAATCCCATTGAGTCCAATGCAATATTGTCCGAGCTTTCTAGTTAGCCATTTTTCAAAATGAAGTTGAAACTAAGATTGACTTACATGTTCTTAGTCATGAGACCTGCCTCTCAAGAAAACTGCTGAGAATAGTAGGGGTCATGTGGCATATAAGAAAATAAAATACTGATCTTTGTTAATACCCTGAACAAACTGCGTTCATTCGGCACCTCTTAAATGTGTTCTACTTTCACTTTCAAAACTGTCAAGTTGACAAATAAAATCATCATACAACCATGCACTGGTTTTTAGCTATCACGAACAAGTCAATAAAGTCATTTCAGCCAGAAAAACAGGCCTTAAATACTCAAAAATGCCTTTTATCACAGAAAAAGTTAGGGATTATATATTTGGGAACTCCTTTTGATACACCAGGCATGAATACCACAGTGATTTACTTTCTGTATGCCTTAACCTGTTTTGCTCTTCTTACTGTCCAGACTGATTCTTACGGATGGCGGGAGTACCGGTTCTACCCAGGAAAAGTGGGTGGTCTGCCTCCACCACAAAAAATCGACCGTCATATATAAAAAAATGTATATAGGCACATGAACGGAGGCGGCCATCTTGGAACGAAGACGTCATCGCGCCTTTTTACCATATACGGCATATTGACAAACTATCTTTAGGGCAAAGAAAATCACTGCAAATGAAAATAAGCATAAAATGTATACATTTTACATTTGTATATATAGAGAATAATTAACAGCATAAATTTGATACTGAATTTATGTCACGAGGGAAAAAAATGGTCATTTGGTTAAAAAAACGAGTTTGAAGCACGAGTTTTTTTTAACCAAATTACCACTTTTTTCCTCGAGTAGACATCCTGTGAAGGCGCAGCTCGTCGTCCTTTGCCAAAACAACTCGTTCCAAGTAATATTTAGCCATACAAATTCAATAACATATAATATTGACCTGTAGTAAAGTCATATTGGGTGTGTAATGTATACTCGTTCGTGATTGGTAAAATTTGCTTTTTCATGTCCAAGAAAATATGTCACGTGCTGATTTCATTGTGAAAATTCCCACGATGTAACGACATTATGCTTGTTTCAAATAAATGTTTACAACTTATTTTTTTGTTCGGAGTGAAAAATGCGCATGCGATAAAGAGGTTATTATATTTATATTGGGATATGCACTCGTTCTTTCGCGCATAAATAGTGTGCTCCAAAAGTCGCGTAATATTAATACGCGAAAGAACTCACTATCCCAATACAAATCTAATAACTATAAATATCTCTAGCTTCTTTAATTGGTCAACAAAACTGAAATAGCAAGGTGATAGCGATTCCTTCTATGTGGTACAACAGCTGCTGTCGTGTAAGACAATTATAATTATATATTATAATAAAGAGTTATGGTCTCACTACACGGTTAGCTCCATTGAAAGCCACGGCAGGGTAAAACTTGCGCCATAAAAAGTAGTAGTGTGTTGTTCGGTTTTAAATATTTTTAATAATTGCTGACAGATCTATGTATTGCTGTTGCAGGTGAGATGAACACAGTCTGAAGTTGGATGTGCAGCTATTAGACGACACTGGCACCAAAATATGACAGTATGGGTGCTGAAGAAGTGTAGGAATTCTGGTACAAACTCTGGAGTAAAAACCCAAAATAGTGCAATGGATGCCACCACTCAAACTAAAAAAAAACAAGCTGGTCAACGTACCATATTTTGTACATTTTTGTGTAGTCATAAAATAGCGACTTCTAGCTTGGAAACTGGATGTTCGAAATGGCCCGGTAAACTTTAGTCATATCGGCCAACAAAGTACAATTGCACTGTGTAGTGAGTCCCTATGAAGAGTTTGTATTTTCATTTAGCACGTATCTTTGTAGAATATTATGTCTATTTTCATGAAAAAAAGTTGACGTGGTATTAATTAAACCAAGTCTTCCTAATCTAATTACAAAGTCCTCCCTGAAACAAACTATTTTTGAATGTTGAAGTAAAGTGAAGAAGCCCAATCACCAATTCCCCACAGCTCCGCGTTATTTCGATTTTTTTCCGCTTTTGATTCAGTACCTCTTCTATAGATATTTGTATCCGAATTTGGGCGAATTTCGCTACTTTAGCTCGACTGATCAAAGATCCGCAGAGCTTATGCCGTGGTGCGCCGTCCGTCGTCCGTCTGTTTGTTCGTCTGTAAACTACTTAACGGATTTTCATGAAACTTCACAGGATGTCTAGATGATCCTAGAAAAAATTCAGGTCGGCCGGAAATTCAAGATGGGCGCAACGGCTAAGAATAGATTTAAAAATGTGATTTGTGGAGACTACTTCTCAAAAACCATAATGATATTGATTTGGACAAAATGACTGTCACAACATGTAATTGGTCCTAACCAAAGTTCATTTTGATTGGATGTCAAACATGGCCGATGGCGGCCATCTTTGTTTACATATAGTTATACAGGAACAAACTACTTGATAGAATTTCATGAAACTTGACAGGAATGATGCTCTTGATGTCTAGTCGATCCTAAAAAAATTCAGGTCGGTAAGAAATTCAAGATGGCCGACACTGATAAAAATACATTTAAAAGATGAGACTTTGTGGCGACTACGTCTCAAAAACCGTAAGTGGTATTGAATTGGAACCTTTACCAAAATGACCGGCACGACATCTTGCAGGCTGATCAGGGTTTATACTGTATGGGTGCTCGTCAGTCATTTGACCAAAATACCCCTTTGTTCTATAAATGGACTGGTCCAAATTCAAAGAAAGGAGAGTCCATTATACAATCATAGAGGGGTAAGGATTAAGTCTCCTTTGTATTTTTGGCTTTCATAAAAAGACTGAAATCTAATTGTAGAATTTTAAGATTTTATCTTGATTCTGATTTTCCAAATAGAACCACTGAGACAAGAGCAAATATACTTGTACTGGTGAGATAGTAACCTAATTCTCAGGAGAAACTGCATAACATGACCTGTGACCTGGTCACAGACCTGCTATATTTATGAATATTGATAATTCCATTTATGTTACAAAATGGTGATTTAGAGAAATTACTGTTGAGCAGCAAATAGGATATACTAAGGTTGATGTTGTAAGGGATTTAATTGATATAGCTTTATAATTAAAATGTGTGGTAGCATTATGACATTTTTATAAGCTGGAAAAATATATATTTTAGACAAGAATAAAATTGAATGAGATTATAATGTTGCATAAGTAATGTTGCATAATATATCATAATATTTAGGAATATAGGAATGTTGCTCTTGATGTCTAGTTGGTCCTCAGTAAAAATCAGGTTGGCTTAAATTTCAAGATAGCCGCCACGGCTAGAAATATATTGTAAATACAATTTTGTGGTGACTACTTCTCTAAGATCATAAGTGGTATCGGTTTGGTACCTTTACCAAATGACTTTCATAAAACTTTACAGGAATGTTGGTCTTGATGTCCAGTTAGTCCCAAGTAAAAATCAGGTTGGCCGGAAATTCAAGATGGCTGCCGCAGCTTAAATACAAGTTTGTGGCAACTACTTCTCAAAACCGCAAGTGGTATTGATTTGGAATCTTTACTAAGATGACTGGCATGACATGTAGTTGGTCCTAAACAAAATTCATTTTGATTCTATGTCAAACATGGCTGCCAGCGACCATCTTTTTTTTTACATAGAGTGATATAGGAAACACTTGTGGAGACTACTTCTCTGAATGTGTTGGTCTTATTTCCATAAAACTTCACAGATACCCATGGCTCTATAAGTAGAGCTTTAATGTCATTGACCTCTTGTTTTCCTTTTAAATAAAAGTTAGACACTTTTCAGTGAGTGTGAAATGTCTAAACAGTGTCGGGACAGTGGTATCCCTCCCTGAATAATCACATAAGACAAACGTTATCTTCGTCAGGTAGACAAAACAGAAGCGCCATTGTTATTTTAAAAATGAAGAAGGATGTGTCATTATTTTTACGAATTTTGTTTTCCATTTCTACAGTTATGCTGTTGTTTTAAAAGGTTATATCCTGTAAAAGCCACATAGTAATTGCTATATAATTTACGACATATTGTTTTATGATAAGTTATACATGAGTGAATCCATGTTCAAGTCTAAACACTTGCAATGTTTGTGTTTAGCAGTACTGTAAAGGTAGGTAGGTACGCACGTAGGTTGGTCGGAAGCAAGAATAGTATAAGCAAATCAAATGAACTTAGAACAACAAGAATCAACAACACTGAACAACTTGGAAAGAAGTGGAAGCAATATCAATATCGAATGATAAACAAAAAAGAAATAACTTTTGAAAGTTATTTTGTAACTGATAGGAAAGTTTTCATTTTGACAAATATGTATACCTATCAGGGTGCCGCTATACCACGTGACTTAGATCGTGATCAACACGTGGTGTAGCCAACCTGACTAGTATGCTAATTCTTATATAACTTTTATATGACTTTTATATTTGTCTATGGTTAACAGACTGTGACTCATGTAAGTGGCAATAAACATGCTTTACAACTTGAATTCCTAGAGAACTCGTCTGAAAAACTTGAATGGTATAAACACGTATTTTGTAATGTTGAAAGGTTACCGTTTCACTTGCTGAAATGACGTTTTCGTAAACCAGTCTACTGAAATGTAGCATGTAATCATTACTATTATACACTTCTCAAAACTGCTAACTACACCGCTCACGTTTTGGGTTATATATATCGATGGGTTGAATGTTTTTCAATAAAATAAAAAGGAAATACCAATTCAATCATTTTTACATCATTTCATTTTATTTTTTTCATGGGCAATGCTAGAACTAAACCACAATAAGCAATTACAAACGACCCATGTAAACACTAAAGTCACACTTTTCCCATATCTACATGTAGATATGGGAAAAGTGTGACTTTAGTGTTTACATGGGTCGTTTGTAAGCAATTACAAACGACCCATGTAAACACTAAAGTCACACTTTTCCCATATCTACATGTAGATATGGGAAAAGTGTGACTTTAGTGTTTACATGGGTCGTTTGTAATTGCTTATTGTGGTTTAGTTCTAGCATTGCCCATGAAAAAAATAAAATGAAATGATGTAAAAATGATTGAATTGGTATTTCCTTTTTATTTTATTGAAAAACATTCAACCCATCGATATATATAACCCAAAACGTGAGCGGTGTAGTTAGCAGTTTTGAGAAGTGTATGTTTATTAGCGACGAAACATTCAGAAGCCTCAGGAAGGTAGGGTTCAAGCCTGCTGATTTCCCTTTTTTTTAAATTTTCATTGGTTTATATTATTCCTTTACATTTGTCACTTTGATAACGCAATCTTAATAATTACACATGGTAACAGTGAACCGTTTATATGTGTTGTAATGTACACTCTAACGCACACGTGAACAATTGTATTTCTGTGGTGATGTGTACTTCTAGCACGTCGTATTACAAGGTAATTGTAATCAATATGTAAGGCATGTCAAGGCTTTTGGACAGAAAGAAGTGAGGTCGCCCACATTAATTTAAAATGCCTGGTAGGAAGAACTGATGGTAAAAATAGGAAAGAATGTAAGAAAAAACGATCGTGGCGTATATGTCTCCGTGACAACATTTATTTTTTCAATATTGTTTTAACATCCGTGACTTGATATATTATTATGTTAACTTCTTGTCTCTCGGCAACTATTTTACGCTTGTGTAAACCCTTGCTTGTGTATTATTTGATTTATAGAAAAGAAAATCACCACAATTGTGTCTGTTAAGGATTTTGCATTATTTCTCCTTTAAATGATATTCATCAAGAAGCCATATATGGTAATTTAGAACAATGACGCCAAGTTCTCAAAGTGAGAAGTTACATATCCGTTTTAGCAAAATCTCCCAATGGTCATATCTTCTTTGTTTATCATCCGATATTAATACTTTATTCATCCTTTTCCAACATTTTCAGAACTCTCAATTCTATAGCCAGTTTAAATGTATACTTACATGCTTGATAGCTATACTTCAGTATTACAAAACTAAAATGAAATGTAATGTGGTTTTACGTACCGTTAATACAGTTAATGTAATTTCATATCATTTTGGAACAGCTATATCAGAGCGAGATGTGATGAAGATTGAAGTTTCATATCAGACAGCCAGCGCCAGGGAGCAAACCCATCACATGCAGACGCCTGCAGCTCATAAGCGCAATGAAATACGCTGAGATGTGGTGGAATATTATTAATTATATATCTTATTCATAGGTTATGCACCCTTGGAAATAGTCTGTAGTTATGGAAATAATCTATGTAACAATCAAACAAATATTCTCGAAGGCCATTTCGGTTACTAAGGCAACACAACGGCAATACAACGCCATTTTTATGGAATCATTCTTTGTAGCAATCAAACCCGATATTTTTGAAAATTATTTTGGTTACCAAGGTAACACGTTGGCAACAGTAACTAAGGCAACACGCTGGCAATGTAACTGAGGAAACACATTTGGCAATAAAGTTAAAACGAGACGCAGACGACACTCTGTGGAAGATTCTATTGATGGTAATTTGTATATGTAAATAAACTATATCATATATCTATATTGCACTCAAATAAAATAACAACAACAACAACAACAGCAATACGATAACCTCCCAACCATATCCATCAACAAACTATACTCAGTGGCAAAAGAAAGTGGACACTGCGTTTTGTTTAGATGTAATTGTATAAAAAAAAAATAGAATTAAATTGACAAATTCAAAAATGAATATGCCATGTTTGGTACCAAAGTTTTTATCATTCCTTTGTCAGTATATCTTGTTGTGATTTGTTCTTCAATAGGTCAAATCATTAAGGTACTGTCGCTTGATAAAGAGGATAGGGTGTAAGGTAAAATTTTCAAAGTGTCCAGTTTCTTTTGCAGCTGAGTATATACATAATTTCCAAGTCATAGACGAAAACATATACCGCACCTTCGTATACTTTCTTCTGAAGAAAGGCCTCTAGAAAAAAAATCGTTCTGATCAAAAATGGTTTGTCTATAAAAGCAATTGGCCTTCATTAAGATAGTTCCTGATCAATGTAAATGAACTTAAAGTCAGAATATGCGTATTGTATTGTTAACAGACTTTGTGTCAGGTAGTTGTGTATGCTATTAACGTAAAATTTACATTAAATTCCCCGATGTGCCCAACCGTTAATAGAAACACTGATTAGAAACGTACGCTTTGTTAAAAAGGCACGCTGACCTTTATATTTTTGTGTTTACATAAACATTACCTGTGCTATAAATAAACCATTTGGATCTGCACACTTCCTGTGTAGTGCTTAGCGTTGGCGCAGCGTGTAGGGGATACAGCGTAATTAGTACACTCATATTTATTCGGCAAAGAGGGTACAGTTTAATTTTATTCAATTTATTTGTTGGCGTAATTCTCTTCGTTGTAACGCTTCCGAGTGCTTCGTGAAATAGTTGAAGTTTATGTGTTTATAAGCATATTCTGCCTTTCAATGATACTGTACGATAAGTGATTTATAAAATGCATATGCCGTTTTTTATAGATCACCAATCGAGCTGTGATCGCTGCTTGGAGTGCAATATCAACACAATTAGGTAAATCAGGTGCGAAACATGTTTCTAAATCAACCATATTTGTCCTTCGTCTAGGCCCGATGACTCTTCAAAAGAATGTGTAAATAAAATAATACAACACTAAATTTGATTGTTTAAACAATTATTTTTCAAATACAATTCAAGTTAAATTGATTATTTTTAAAATACCTGATTTTAGAGCTATCTTTCTGAATCTCTAAGTACTTAAATATATACCTAAAATGCTATCTTATTTGATGTATTTTATATTAGAATACATTTATTTAAATTTATCTGTTTGGTGATTTTCTTTTCTTTTAAAACTTGCGCATCTTTTTTCTTTCAGATTATGTATGTTTTTTTCTGCTCTGTTTTTAATGTTAACAGTAAAATGCTCGTCGTTGGTTGAATTTGTTTGAGGGCATAATTATTTTAACAGTACAGAACGCATATTTCGTGCAAATGAGGCAAGGTGTTCGATCTGCAGGTCACTCAGCGACTATGACGTTCACCTAAATACACTGCACCACCCGTCGGAGTAAAAACTGTAAACTCCGCAGTCAGATCAAATACATACTTCAGTGTTGAAGATTCACGGTTTTAAATACATGCATTTATAAACGACGGTTCTGTCATCGGGCAAGTGTTTCAAGTTAGTTTCTAAACTGGAATAACGGTTCAAGTGTCCCTAAATAATAATCCAAGAGCACATTTTACTATCATAGCAATCAGCAAGTCGAAAACAAACGTCGTTGGCGACAATTCCATACACAGAGCCAAAAATGTACTACCGCACACCATAAGGATCATTTCCGCCATGTGATCATCCCACGTGCCAAGGTCACGTGATAACAACAAACAATAACGAGGTGAACTCCTGTATCCGGTTTTCATCATTCTGTTTTGAAGTATTTCGTTGTTCATATTTTGCAACGTTGGCGTGTCGTAATTAGCAAGTAAGTTTTCGGATGGTTGTGACGCGACTGGCTTTCTAGATTCGGAATAAGGTGACGGACTTCTTCGTGTGGCAACGCTGAACGTTGCGTTACCTCTCGCGTAGGACCTGTTTACTGCTATTTTCGATATTGTAGACGGATCTATAAATACGGTCTTCTCTTCTAGCTCTACTGACGGAACATTTGCTAATGCATTGTGGTTTCTCGGGTTATGGTTTCCGGTTTGATTTGATACTGTTGAACGCAGGGCACTTCCGCTGTTGTTGTTGTTGTTGTTATTGTTGTTCAAGATATCGTTAACAACTACACTTTGAATACTATTTTCATTCACAATTCTAATAGTATTTGCTATATTGTTTTCTCTTTCAGTGTCCGACGAATTGTCTGTGTCAAATCTTGTTTGTACAAGAGTTTTAATCCGAGAATCGGACACTGTATTCACATTACCCGTATTTATTCCGTCACTGTGTGAATACGGAGCAGTATTGCTCTCTACAATATTATTGACTTTATCACAATTGTTATTATTTAAACTATTCACATTAGGAGATTGTCCGTTCATCTGTGCGTACACAGAACTAACGAAAGTGAGGCTCTGCTGAGCGGGGTTGTCGGGTTCATTACCGAAAACGTCTTCACATCCGACATCCAGGTCACCGTCGTCTGAAGAGAGAAGCACAAGGTTCTTCAGAAATATAATATCAGTAAATGCGTCCTCATGTTCTACATTAGCAAATAGTTTTTTAATTATTTTTTTTACGGGAAATTTTCGAAAATTTGCAGTAGGAAGGACGAATTAAAAATAAAATTAAGACCAGCATTTACATTGAGTCTATAATAAAATTAAAAATAAAAGCGACTTTTTGAGACATTTTTGTATTTTCATGTTGTGGTAAACAACAACAGAAGAACTCTTTTTTCATCTGTTTTTTTTTATAAATAGAAACTAATTTCTAGTAAAATATAGTGAAACCTCTTGGACCGCTGTCTTCTGTAGGTAGTTTTTGGATGCAAATCCACTGCTATCCACAGCAATACCGGGACAGTCGAAAGTTCAAATGTGTATTCTGATTTGGGCAAAAATAGGGCAGGCTCTCCCGTAAACCAACAAATAAAAAAAACCTGACCTAAATGGCAGAAATCAAAACCCATGATACAGTTTGAAAATCTTAAACTAAACATGAAAGTTTGAAGTATTGGAACATTGGTTACCCAAATGTACTGCATGGACAACCCTTTTTCATGAAACCGTTTATGGTGTGTCTTTTATGTTTTATGCTGAACGCTCAACCAGTTTCAGGTGATCCAAGTTTAGAACACCTATTGTATCACAACTGGCACTTGAGCCGCAAATATTATAAAAACTAAAATAAAAATACGATACCCCTACTATCTATATAACACATGGTAAGGAAGCTTGTTCGACACCAAGTTGACTACCTTCGTTTCGAAGTCTGTATCTTCGTCAAATTAGCAAATTGACTCAAATCATTTAGACCTTTCGTTAGGTCAGATTCCCATTTATCGCAGTATATTCACAGTTCGTACAAAATATTCTGTGAGGGAGACATTTAAGTAAAATCGCCGATTACTTTCACTACAATATTTCCTACCTATGTTTATTTCCGGTTGTACTCAAAGATGTGATCCGATTGGATGATATTTTTTATCGGTCAAAACATAGTTAATCAGAAACCGAAAATCGTCCAATCGGAACACTTCTTTGAGTACAACCGGAAGTGTTTTTTTTTAATAATATTTACGGCTCAAGAAAGTGTTTCCATACGCATAATCGCGACCAGCAACTAAGTATTTGTGTTAAACAATGCATTCGCTTAATGTTTAACATTTGGGTTACATTACATTGTTGATATAATTGAGACAATTTTCCAGCCCTGTCGTGTTAAAATTGTGATTCGTTGTATACGGAAATAAGTGTTTGAATACAGTTTGTTGACATCTCGTTGTTTATTTTAAACTGTGCAGTCATTCGTGAGACATGTTCTTTTTTTGAAGATTCATGCTTCCCACTTTTCTGTGGGCAGCATGTGGGAAGCATTTTGCGAAAATTTAAGTTTTTCTTATTTCAAATGGAGTTAGCTATGAATAGCAACATTGCATTTTTAAATGGTAACATTGCATTTTTCAATTACAGATAAAACGAAATAACATATATAACTCCATGTGCGTGTTACACCTAGATGTTTATACAGATGTTCACATGAGAAAAGCAAAACAATGTCTGGTAGTGTTTTTTTTTCGGGTGTGTCGACCATTTTCAATATTGGACGACTGTTTACGTGTTTCTCTTCTAATGCATTCAATACATCTATTTTATCAATGGTGAACTGTCGATATTTAATGTACTTAAAATAGATAATTTCATAATTCAAATCGGAATCGGAAGTCAATTACCAGAAAATTCAAATGACTATCAAAATGGGCCTATGAAAGTAGGTCTCGAATTTATACGCTAGCTGTACACTATAGGTACAGTGGCGTACCACCAGACTGGGAAAACATTTCCAAAAGGGCCCAAGAAACCAACGGTTTGAAATGGCCTTGAAGACAGTATGCATAATAAGAACAAGGCCGCTCCTACGCAACGAAGCGAAGCCGCTGATATACATGTTGATTTATTTTGCCTGTCCTCTTGCCCAAATATTGTGCCAGGTTTCGTGTTTACATAATCGATAACAGTTCTGGTTCCTGCTGAGACAAGACGTTCCTTTTTAAAAGGAAACACTGTTATAAATGTTGAACACATTGTGTGCTAGAATAGTATATGCTGATAAGTTTTTCTATTACTTCAGCTGGGTTAATAAATGTCAAAGGTTAAATCACAAAACACACTCATAAAACGCATACAATCTTGAGCTTTAAGGAAGGTTTTACTTTCTTCAACTTGATTAAGTTTTTAAAATGTGTGTTGCATGGGCCTAAATTAGGCCTAAATGGCATAATAGTAGCTACGCCGATGTGTGGTATAATTAAGTCATCTAATAAAATGTGTGTAGTATAATGACAAAAGTGTGAAATTCTACTACATCCGTCCTAAACTGTCTAGTTATAATTTACGATATATCTTTGGAATGTATGCGTGTGGTCTGCCAGGGCCTGATTAACCGTTATTAGGTCTCACTACACACTTAGCTAACTTGCATGTGACTGTAGGCATGTGACTGTATGATGATACTTACACTATAAAAAGTAGGGGTGTGTTCTTCGGTTTGAGATATTTTAATAATTGCCCACGGTATTTTCTTTTCTTGTTACAGGTGAGAAAGCAATAGAGTGAGATTGGATGAACAGCGATTAGACGACACTGACAGCAAAATCTGACACATTTGTGGGTGCTCAAAATGCGTATGAATTTAGGTGCGAACTGTTTAGTGAAAGCCGAAAAGAGTACCTTGCCTGCCACCACTCACATTAAAAACAAACCCAAAGTGGGCTATGTACCAGATTTTGTGGATTTTAATGAACAGCAGTAACTGTATTTTCCCAAAAAAATACTTTTAGACTGTAAATGCTTGATTTAGAATGGAAAATTGGACTTTGTTACCTATGGCCAACACAGTAAAATCGAAGTGTGGTGTGAGACCTATTAGAGTGAGTTAGAGTGAGAAAGATTCGTATTTTGATAATTGTATACGAATATAAATTAAACATCACTTTTGGTTAATCTTGTTGTCGCTCAAGTATACGATTGTTCCGGAAATTATTGAAAGCGAGAGCTAAATGTAATGTTTACAACTGAAATTAAAAAACAACAACGTGATATAATACACGATAGCTCACCGTTACATTTATTTTATTTCGCAATTATCTATTAAAACGTATGCGCAATAACGAAAGTTGTATTTTTAATTGACCTTGGTATAAAAGTAGATGCAAAAGTCGAAGAGGAAATGTATCACGGACCATAGTCAACCAAAACGACGCACAGGAACAACAATAATTACAAAGATGAATAAAAGGCAAGATATGACATCTCAAACACAAAATGATTGCCAATAGGGCTACCGCATTGGAACGGTAAGGGCAAAAAAGGCCACTGGGTGTTTAAACCAGGTTATATCCTATTGTCTACTCAATAAAACGGACAGTGTAAATAAAGATATCCCCGCCAGGTTATATTCTCTAACAATCAAGCCATCATTAATAGCCAATATAAGTATAACACATAGATGATCATGTATATATGAATATGCAAACCATAATCCTAGAAAGTCATAAAGCAAGCACTTAATGACTTGGCAGAAGTCAGAGCAACAAGAGAACAAGTCATTAAGTATACGACAAGACAATATTTAAGTCAGCCTTCAGACGATACCGTCATTTGAGGATTTAGGTAGACGTCACCATAGGGTCCACAATCTGTCCTGTCATCCCACAATCAAAGAGAAAAGCAGAGGGCGATCTGTAAATGGTTCAAGCACTAAACACGCAGTGCGTTGCAAAATGATATGGTCATAACCTCTTTTGATAAACTGTTTTACAAGTTTAATAAATATTGTATGAAAGTGATTATGACCAATGATCTTACCAGGTTTCAAATCACATCACCACAGAAAGCAGGATGTGATATTCCTTGTAGCAAAATACTTCTTAATTATTTTTATGTTTTAATAGTAGATCAGGGTTATGATAATAAAATTGTGCAACGGATTTTCGAAGTTAATGGTAACGGTAGCCTTGATCGCGTAGCTTCTTAGTTATACAAAGATTACGAATATTAAAGTCTTCAACTCGACTACAAGCGCTAAAAAAACGAATGAGAAACATAGACGCCATAAGAGGTTAATCGGGGGAACATCACCATCTAAGTGGGGATAATTAACAATATCAAATTAAAATCATCTCCATTGTCATAGATGTTACAAATTAATTCTTAATTTTCCATTTTCAATAACGGCGTTGCGTTTTAAAAATCGCCTTTCACCGCTGCGGGTTCGAATCCCACTGGGAGCTCGACTTGTAAGTGAGAAAGGGTCGATTCTTACGGATGGCGGGAGGTGTAGAGTAATGGTTCTACCCAGGAAAAGTGGGTGGTCTGCCTCCACCACAAAAAATCATACGTCATATATAACCTGGCATGTGATGATAATTACGTAAAACAGCATACAAGCAAACAAGCCATTTTCAATAGCGAAATATAAATCAAGAAAAAAAGCGACAATATCAGAAATGTTAGCTTTGTTGAGTTGGAAGTTCTTTAGGATAGGTAGTATCTAGAAAAGTAGCTAGAAAAGAAAGGAGTGTCATTGTTCCTTGATATAATAGGATTATTACAAGAGTAACGTGATGTGGAAGTTTGTATCATCTCGAGCGGACATGCTTTATCCTCGAGTGTGATCCTGGAGATGTAGCATATCCACAAGGGTTAATGCAAATTCCAGAACACTTAATATAGTAATGACTTCTTTTATTATATACCTTTATAAGATCGTTCGTAAAATATTATAGCACCGTATAGTAGACAAGTTTGTTAGTAGTGAGACAGATTCAGAAAACGGATTCAGAAAAAACTCTAGAGGTGATACAGGGTTTTGCATTCTATTGTAGGCAAATGAAGGTACTAGGTATATATTATTGATAGGTATATAATAAAAACTTGATAGAATATGATATAACATGCATCTTTTAACAATTTCGGCCATATTGTCGTATAAATACGACGGTGCACAATTATCATCATGAGCAGCAGCAGCAGCAGCAGCAGCAGAAACAAAAGTTGCAGAAAAATCGTCTTTAACAGACGTCGCAGTAATGGTGGCATTTCATTAAGCAAGATACTACAACAATAACAATAGTATCATCAACATCAGAAGCACCATTATTGTTTACTCTACTTGTTCAACCAATCAGTTGTCTCAGATTTTCAAAATCTTGCACCAGTTATTCATGAAGATTTTACTACAAGCAGTCTTCGCGGTGAAGAGCGTGACCTATATAGAGACTATCGATAACACCTATTTAAACACTAAGCCGGATAGTCTACGAAGAGAAATCTTCATCGTCAAGAAACCGTGGTCGGTCGCTACGCTCCCTCCATTTCGGGTTCTTAATGGTAAAGAATTCTCGTCATAGCCTCTACCCTATGCGAAGTAAATCAATTTGGCACTGAGAACTATGTTTCTTGAACAAGCTGACATCTTAATTCATCTATGTTTTCACATGACGGCGATATTCTTAGACTTAACTCTCTAAAACGTCAGCGGTTGCTTCGGTTGTTGTTGCTTTTAATGACTATCATACGGTTTCCTGTTAGGGCCATGTTACCAACGCATCTTACCATCGACTATCGCATCTTACCATCGACCATCGCATCTTACTATCGAACGAACATCGCATCTTACCATCGCATCTTACCATCGACCATCGCATCTTACCATCGAACATCGCATCTTACCATTACATCTTACCATAAACCATCGCATCTTACCATCGACCATCGACCTAGGTCGATGGTAAGATGCGATGGTAACATGGCCCTAACAGGACACCGTAGTATCACTTTTTATCACCGTTTTATAATTAAAGTTAACAATATCCGACATAAACAACTCGACTAACGTGACAGGATAGCACATTTCATTTTAATTAGTTAATACACAGCTTACGAACATACGTATATATGACGTCATTTAAACCCACACAGTCACGCAACATACCATTACATACCATCACGACTCCTGGATTTGTACCACAAAGAAAGATGTGCACCAATATTCTAAAATAATTGTAAATTAAGAACATACTGGAAATGTGATATAGGTTTGGTTGGTTGGTTGGTTGGTTGGTTGGTTGGTTGAATGGCGTTTTACGTCATTTTCAGCACAATTACTTAAAACTTAATTTAAAGATTATACAAAGTAGGTCAATGTCATTCTTTTGACATTCTTTTGACATTCGTTTTGTCGGAACATACTCAGGGTATATATATATGTAAGTGGTATGAAGTTTAAAAGTTGTAAACAACTTGAATGTAAAACTTCAATGGGAATTAACCAAGAGCGAAAAGTAGGTCAATGTCATTCATACTGACATACTGACCTACGTTTGGTAGGAACATACTGCTGTCATATAGATGTGTGTATGAAGTTTGAAAGCTGTATGACTATTGGTATCAGATTATGTGGCCTTAATAAAAAAAAACTTGATTGTAAAACTTTAATGTAAGTTAACAAAGTTCGAAAAATAGTTTAATTGTTTTTTAATGAGGCACAAGAAGTAGGTCAATGTACTTGATATTGACCTACATTACATTGGATAATACTGCTGGCATATATATTTAAACATGTGCGAAGTTTGAAAGTTTTACGGTTTCAAGTGTCTGAAAAATGGACTTAACGAAAAGCTTAAATGTAAAACATTTTTCCGACGAACGGACAGTCGGGAGAAAGAACAGACAAGGGTAGCACTTTATCCCCGCTCCACTTCCGTTGCGGGGCATTATAAAACATACGAAATAAGAAATAATAATTTTACACCGAGAAGAACTCATTTGAGCGCCTATGAATGTGACTGGGCGATGGTCAAAAACTGACAATATGTAGGCATCTCTCACTTTCTCTGCTCTTCATATTTTTCACATTTTAATTTAGTGGGCGCGTGTCGGGAACCTCTTTATTCATCATTGACCTCAGAGTATTGAAAAGGAACATAAGAATCTTTCATGGGTATCCGGTGTAGATAGGGAATTCCAACCCTCGGTATAAGTGTTTCTATCTTGCCGAGGTTCCGATTAAAACACCTATACCGAGGGTTGGAATTCCCTATCTGAACCGAATACCCATGATAGATTCTTTTTCTTGCATATCAGAGACATGCTGTGCTTAGACGTCGCCAGCTACTAACGTTTTGCATGTTTTCCTGCATACCGGATGTTGGTGCGCGCTTGACTTTTATCCTATAGGGTGAGATGGAAATTTCTTGCACACCGGACAAGGATATCCGTCATTTTACCGGGGCTAGATATTTCCATCTAACCCTAGGGTCGAGATAAAATTCACGCGCGACAACATCTGGTATGCAAGAAAACATGCAAAACGTTAGTAGCTGGCGGCGTCAACGCACAACATGTCTCTGATATCCAAGAAAAAGAATTTATCATGGGTATTCGGTTCAGATAGGGAATTCCAACCCTCGGTATAAGTGTTTTAATCGGAATCTCGGCAGAGCCTCGATTCCGATAAAAACACTTATACCTCGGGTTGGAATTCCCTATTTTCACCGGATACCCATGAAAGATTATTATAATCTAGCCCCGGTAAAATGAGGGATTTCCTTGTCCGGTATGCAAAAATAGCACATCTGAAATTAACGTTGATTATTCAGATATGTGCATACTTAAAAATGCATTCTTAAGAATACACTTCAAATAAATCATTATCTCGTTGCTGTAGATAATATTACAATAAGACAGTTTAAATTTACAAGTTACAAATGAGCGTCTACCTCGACTGATGACCTCCTCCATGTTGTACGCCCACTCTCCTAGGAACGTGGGCCAACTGACTGGAGATCTTCGAGATATGTTCGTATATATCGGAGTCAAAGGAGACTCCGGCTGCTCTTCCACCGCAAGCGTCTCTCGCATCTCTTCCGCTTCATGCTCTACAATGACGGGAAACGGAGGTGCGCACGCAATCGTTCGATTCTTCTTGCTTTTCCGGTTCCGGTTTCTAGCTTTTGCTGAAAGAAGAACGAACGCCACCTTGCAGTGATTTGTTTACCTGTATATGTTAAGCAAGTTCAAAAAGTATAGAAAGCCCAACGCCACGTGACTTGCTCAGGTATTATCGAATACTGTAAGACACAATGTCAACATGTACGTGTGCCAAATATGTGTTACTTACTTATTATGGAGCCAATCACGTGAAGATACTATGTTTCCCCAAATATGAAGTTAACATGTTTTTATGTTAAAGAAATACACGTATAGTTCATATGCCATTTTATTAATTATGCATATATTTATGAAAAGCAAAGAACACTAGTAAATAATAAAAATATGCAGGTTAAATTTATAAAAGTGCACATCGAGGGTTTAACGCGAAACTATTGTAACTCACTTTCAGAAAATTTTACAGGAGAAGCAAAAAACATCTTACTTTCATCATAAATGCATTTAAGAACTTTATTCTCTGGCATGTAATAAAGAAATCGTATCCATTTATGATTTGAGAAGAAAAGAAATAATTCATGTAATTCTGTACGAGATATTTAAGAAATACTGACTTACAATAGTTTCGCGCTAAATATTTGAAGATGTAGATGAAATATTCAGGGAGAAACTTTTGTAACTAACATTTTTAGCTACAAAAACAACATACTTCAATGAAAACTATTGGACAGTGTAGTTTTAGGTAGTAAGTTTGTATGTTAAGGCTCATTTTGGACAAACCTACGAATGGTATGCAACCCGAAATCCCTTAAGTTCTTGTTATCTTTATTTTAAGTTTAGTTTCACAACTGAAGCATACAGCAGTTATCATTATCTTCCTTTTACATAGTTATTATTAAATAGTTTCCCTCTTCATTAAGTTATATGAGAACTAATTGGACTTCATAATTTTTTATGCGAAACAATTGTAAGTCAATATTATTTTAAATAACTGATTTTTACACGAATATGCTGTAGACAATACTTGTTATAGACAATACTTGTTATAAAGATCATTTAATATAGTAAAGTCACACAATTCAGACAAGATGAAGATAAGAACACTTATATGGAGTGCAATATCTTATAATTTCTTTACAAAGCTTCACTTGAAGAGGCACACGGCAATCTTGATGTATTTAAAAATCATGGCGTCGGGTTAGTTTTTCCAAATATCTTGCATGTTTTAAATAACTCTTTATAATTATTTCAATAATTCAAAGCAATTGTTTTTACATATTACTAATTGTTGATTATATTACACCAACACTATATTTAAAACCTATGACAGAAGAAAGAGGTAGAATTTGAAATTATATTTTCTTTAATATAATTATATGCAAGCAGGTTTAAAGTTACACTTATACTGGATTCATAATTTAAACTTTGATGAATACTTCAAGATTGCTATTAATGCAAAGCAGATGGTAAAATATGTACCTTCCTAAATACCTACCCACTTATAAAATCTTGGGCAGGGAAACCGCAAACAAACTGTTTATTAAGGATAAAGAGTTTATACCAGCCCTGACCTTTGATATTATCAGTATTACTTACTGCTTTATATAATAGATGAAACTATCCTGGCGAAAAAGATTATAAAGTTGTTTTTCATACTTATGTTGTTCTAAGTCATTTTCGGCTACAATTTTAATGTTTTAGGCTATTTCTATTGGCCACGAATCACCTGAATGTGGATACTAAGAACAATCAACATTCGCAAAGCAATGGGAAAACTTGCTCACCTTGTTAATACTAATAAATAATTTATAAGGTAATTATGAAATAATTAATTACTAATCATTTAAAAATCCCTTAACACATGAGGGTAAGTAATATTAATAAAACAGTGTTGTTTTTCAATGAACTTAGAGAAACAACTAAAATTTCTTCTCATTTACCACAAATTCAACTCCAAAAAATCATTGTTTGAGAGAGTGATGTGTAAAACTTGCTTAACATTTTAACATTATTGGCTTTGAAGTATAAAATAATTTGTCCACTTTACAGATAGAAATACTTAAATTGAGTCCCGAACAATTTCAAAACATCATTAATTTTACCTAATTAGACCCCGGAAAATAGATATTTACTCCTGGAATTCACAAATAAATGATAATCTGTAAATAAACCGCACTAAAAGTTTGAAATATAATCTGTTTCATGAATTATCAATACTTTACACAGAAAAACATACGTGCACATGATGTTTCGGCAATGTTTAAAAAAACGTTTCGCAATATATATTTTTACCAGATAAACAACACAAAATACAACAGTTCATTAACTTCATATCGGTTTGCAAAGCTTGGAAAAAAAGGGGCTTGACAATAATTATTAATTCTTCTGTGAACCACTGATATCCCTTATTCTGTGATCCCAAGTGGAGGCTAAAATGAATAAAAACCAACCCTACATACTTTCATTACCGCGTTTTTAATACAAATAACCTTTAATGTCGTAAGAATGGTATGCAATGAAATTTCTTAAAGTTCTTCAATCTTTAATTTAACTTATATTTCACATAAGAAACATAGAGCAGTTATTATTACCTTCATTTGGAATAATTATTATGTAAATATTGTAAAGTTTAATGAAAATCAAATTTGACTTACAATAGTTACGCGCCAAATTATTTTTGAAAGCAAAACTAATGTAAATTATTATAATCTTAAACAAATTTGCAAGAAACAACAATATTTTGTTGGCTATAAACAATCCCTTATATGAAGATTTAATCAAAAACAAATGCAAAACTATTTTAAATGATTTAAAGGCGAGTTACAATAGTTTCGCATTAAAAAAAAAATAAAACTGTACGAGATACAATAATATGACACATTTTATATCTCTCCACCAAATTTTAGAATCTAGTTCTAATATTTTGTGACATTATAAAGGGTCAGTATCTGATAAGGAAAAAAAGTGAGTTACAATAGTTTCGCGTTAAGCCCTCGACATGTCACACAATATATACACTGTACATCTAGCTGTGTTACAGGAGCGGATCCAGAAAGTCTGATTAGGGAAGCCTCCAATTTTTTTTTTGGTGGGGAGGGGAAGAAAGAAACGAAGAAAGAACGAATGATACAAATAATCACGTCCTCTTGTTTTAATTGTATGCTTATTTACAAGGACACAAAGTAAGGGTGTGTGAACGGTGGCGGTGGTGGTGGGTTTGGGGGCCTGCACATCTTTTCTGATCCGCTCTTGTTCTACATGAAAGCGCGTTAAGATAAACGCTAAACCTTAAAGGGTTTGATGCACTATTTTCAAACAATGTTCATTTTAAAGGGCTTTGAAAAACTTGAGAAAAGCTGAAAGATTTATCTAAGTTTGAAAATAGTGCATCAACCACTTTAACAATTTTACTTTTTCCTAAGGCAACACAACATTTCATGTATTTTTTATGATAAAATGCATGATTATTAAATTAGGCCAACGCCCAAACAATAAATAACTCCTATAATGCATGCATACTGTTAGGATTGAGTGTGTAGTGAAGCAAAGATAGGGATTCGTGCGGCGTGGGATGTAATAAAGCCATGCCATGAGCATAATAATACGCTAGTGTAATAGAGCTCGGTATACAATCGAAATTCGCTCAACTAACTGGTAATTACTAATTACCGCGTTACGCAAATCGACGAGGCGGTTTTGAAATAAATAAAGAATGACAGATTATTACATTAAAGGGACACAAGGCATCTTGAAGTTTGTATCAAGTTGTAAAATTAGCCTCTCGATTTATTAATGAAGTACCATTTTGGCTTTAAATATCTGCTTGCATATATTTTAAATACAAGTTTGAGTTTTCAACTTTTCTTCGTTATTCTACCATAGGTTTGAACATATTATTGGTAAAATATAATCAATAGTTAGTAATATGCCAGCATAATTTGCTTGCTGCTATTCTTATAATTAATATTAATGATTCAATATATGCAATTTATATAGAAAATCTAACGAGACACCGCGATTTTTACAAAAATTAAGATTGCCTTGTGTCCCTCTAATACATGAACGTTATGTGGCGTTTTGGGAGTTTTTGTACTAAATAAAATCTTACATTCCTGCTTATGCAATATCGAGTTAAATAAACTCTTTGTATACAACTGAAGCCTCGCATCAAATAACCTCGTCCAACTCGTTTAATAAATTTAATATAATTATGTAATATCCTCTGTATATAAAATATTCTTATGGCATTATCTATGGTATTTTCTGGTGCAATTATATTACAAATAACATTGGTTATGACGGTAAACATACAAGACAAAATACTTCCTATATCATTTAGAAGACAGGCATCGTAACAGCCATACCAAGCATTCGGTTACTTTTGATTGTACTATTTATAGAACACAGTAAAAGACAAGTGGTTGCAACTGAAATGAGTCTATGCTGAATACAAAAATAAAATTTGATGTTGTGCCAAATGCCAGACTATCGCAGAAGCTCTACAGAGTGAGAGCAAATATGAATCGATGAAAAAAGCTGTTTTCATATGAATCCTTGTATGAGCGCATGTGAGCCTCTCCGTGGCCGAGGGGTTAAGGATGTTGGCTTAAAATATATTTATTTAAAAACAAAAAATTGTTCCAGTTTTTGAATTCTAGTAGATATGTATATAATGTAGGATTTAAGACATGGGCGTAGGAACGTTTGAATTATTGGGGTTGGGGTTGGGGTGGGGTGGGTGGGGGAAAGCATACTCTGCCTTCCAACTCTGAACATTGGGGGTGGGGGTGTACAGTACTAGTTCTACCCAGGAAAAGTGGCCTCTACCACAAAAAATCGACCGTCATAATTAACCTTACATGTGTTGACAATGACGTAATACAAACAAACAAACAAACAAACAAACAAACAAACAAACAAATAATAAATAATAAATAAATAAATAAATAAATAAATATAAATAAATAAAAAAAACCCAAAAAAACAACAAACAAACAAACAAACAAACAAATGTTCGCATGTTTACTAGTGTTGGGAACCGGACTTGAACAAGTAATCGATTAATCGGTCTTCTTAAACGATCGATTACCGATTTTAATCGCGATTAATTGATAATAGGGTATTTGTCTAGTAACTTAAAGTCCCTATCCCGCCATCAACAGGCACATTTTAAAACAGATGTATACCGTTTCTACACCTACTGGCGACGAGGTATAACTTACATATATTCAGAATGCAAACTCTACAGACACAATATAAACGTCTTTAACCAGCCAGACCAAACCCAAAACTGGAGCGTTGACTTAATAGTTACCAATGCATTATTCATTTTTCGCAGATTCAATCACTGGTAGTTTAAGAACCCGTGAATAAACTTGTACTTTTAATCGGCACATATACATTATTATATCACCTGAAAACCTGGATATATTTTTGATAAACGATGTTATAATGTAATGTAGCTGTTATTTGGCGGCTTCGTTTCTGTAAAGGGACACATTGTTTTTATTATGCAGATATGCACTTTCTGCCTAATAAAGGGGTGACCTAATAAATTTTGCTTTATTATACACTGTCCAATAGAGCAAATCATTGCGGAATCCCTCGGCATTTATTGTACGTAACGTTATCTGACGTCATGCACGTAACGTTGCCTGACGTCATAAAGCAAACAAAAAACAACAACATGGCGGCGTCCTCGATAAGCGTAACATTCTGAGAAATAGGTAATAATAGTAATTCATACAGAAAATGTGGATAATCTACATGATAAATAGAATATTATGTCAATGCCTTTTACTATCAAGTTTATTAGGCTCGGCACGAAAACGAAGAATGGCTCGGCAGAGCCTCGCCATTCTTCGTTTTCTAAGCCTCGCCTAATAAACTTGATAGTAAAAGGCACTGACATAATATTCTCTATATCAAGGAATGGATTTAGCGTCTCCATTTCTTTATCCAGTATCGTTTTGACTTTACATCTACATGCATATTATTAAATAAAATGTTACGCCTTCAATTTGTCTTAGTCTATCATAGGTTCAAATACCTTATTCAAGTTGATGCAATATAATCAACAGTTAATAATATACAAGAGCAATTTGCTTTATATTATTCTCATACTTTCATAATTAATATTAATGATTGAACAAATGCAAGATATGTAGAAAAATATGGCGGACCGCCGCGAGTTTTTAAACAATCAAGATTGCTGTCTGTCCGTTTAAATAAATATGTGTAGATTGAATATATATGACAAAAAAAAATAGTTTGGCGCCTAAGGACATTGTATGTATATTTATCATTGCATAAACAAAACTCATAATGCTACGAGGCCTGCTGGATATGTGATAGACACCAGAAAGTAACATCAGGCAAAGACCGTCAAACCATAAGTTTTTCCTTTATTTCAACAAAAAGTAAACAAATGTCTATAAACACGACCTTACATTTCATCTTTAATACTGGTCTGGCTTCTTTATTTTTGAACATTATTTCTTTTTTTAATAAAAAAGACGTTATTGTTTTGATTTTACAGTGCAAACAATCCCATTTAATTTCAAAACGATCTGAACGATTGACCAAATCGGACGTTAACATTGTGTTTTTTTCCTTCCACAAATATTACGCGAAAATTACACAGACTCCAGGGTACATTACGTGGTCCGTGTATTAATTTTCATACCCCATCCAACCCCTTCTCCAAGAAGCGAAAACGGGGTTTACTGGGGGTATGAAATAAACCCTTAATTTCTGCTTAAAAATGTGCATATTGTAAAATTAAAACATTTATTTAATAGGTAATTTTAATCAGGTTATCGCATGTTTTTCAGTAAAAAATGTTTTTAAACATTTGTTATTGTCGGAATATCCATTATAAAATCCTGCTAATGTAAGTTTCCCCATCGCTTAATGGAATTAGGGCGGGACCACGTAATGAAAAACATTGCCTACTTTATACTCGGACCTCAGAATTAGATTATACGATTGAAACGCAAATTAAAGGTCAGCGAAACTCAATACAAACATGTATCCGGCTTATAATAGAGTAAATGAGCTCCATGCTCCTTCCATAGTAAAGTGAGCATGTTGACAACCTGTTAAAAACACAAACCTGATTAGAACTCTGGGAAACTTACTTTATCATGCCAATAAACATGTCTGCTATTAAACATCAACAAGGAAATAGGGGGTTATATATCTTCTAAGAAACATTTCTTCAGCTTTATACTAACACCGGGTCAAAGGTCAAAGTTATTTTTTAACCCTATCCATGGCATATCCTGTCTATTTTCACTTCTGAAATTTATATAAAAACCTGTCAAAAACATGATTATATGCATTTTCAAATATCAACAACATGTCCAGAATACAGTTACAGCCAACAAATAACAGGAAACTGCACTAAAATAGTTTTTAAAGAAAAAAAAGATTAGCACTCTTTAATACAGAACTACTTTCAAAAGCACCAGGCGAGCACATCCGGCTGATTTAGTGTAATTAAACGTCAAAGTGAATTAGTAAATGAAGTAAAATAAAATAAAGAAATATAATTAGAAAGGAGAATGAGTACAGTGTACATCTACTTCTTATACGAAATACTGCTGTTTATTAACGTCGATTTGTAGAAACTGACGGCCCGAGACTGTATTGGAATTAATGTTTAATTTCCATGCACTGCTCTGTTGGATTGCTCCGCAATCTGTATGTAAATGGCATGAAATTCATTTAAGTATGCAGCGGTATTACTGTTCCCAACTGGTTTGTCGTAACTCAGATTAATATATTACGTTATATAAGACACGGTTTATATTAAAGGGACACAAGACAATCGTGTTATTAATCCAGTATCATTTTTAGGCGTAGGAGAAAACCTGCGCCTATTGCTATCAACTTCATTTCCAAAATTGCGACACCTCATTATAGTTGAGCCCCATCTAGCGATAAGTTTGAGATATCGTTGTGCATTATTAGTCCAGATCATCTGCGACGCTTGCTTGTTTTCAAGACAAACGTTTGTTTTTACATCAAGCGTCGAATATGATCAAGACTAGTGCAGTACATGTCGCGGTTATTTCTATGCTGGTTTCCCGCAATAATATTCGTCATAAAGCAGCGTATTGTACAAGACAATCAATCAGCTGCTGACTTTGACTGGCTGACTGAATATAATATAATCACATAAATTTGACATACCGATATGACATTCCGCCGTGGTCTGGAGGTTAGGATAGCTGCCCAAAGTGCAAGTTTTGATTTCAGTTATATTCAGGAACCTACATTGTTACGTGTATCAGTATTAACTTGTTCAAATGCACGATTCCCGGTGCAAACGAAAAATATATTACTTAAAGGGTTTCATGACACCTTTTAAAATGTATATTGTGATATTTTTTATTTACATTTTTGTGTGTATATTGTTTTACGTCATTTTCAACACATGTAAGGTTATAATAATAGTTTTAAAAGAAATACTTTTAAAAACAATATGTATATTTCGCTTCTGTATGGAGTTACCTCCCCTTCATGAACATTTCGGTCTAGGGGTGCAGGGCTTTCCTTTAAAGCCGGTAGGCTGGTGATGTACCCTCCTACTTAAATCTGATCGGCTACTTTTAGCTGCCCTCAATACAACAACAACAACAATAAAACGACTAGATAAACATGATGTTTAAATGAAATAATTATGATGCGGCTCACTCAATACCATGCAGAGTTATTGCCCAAGATCTTACTAAAAAAATGTTTTTGGGGTGGGGGTATTTATCACCTTCGGTGATACATCTAGGAATAATATAAAGCAACTTCTTTGTATAGTATTATCTGTTGATTACATTGCACCAATAATATATTTACAGATATTGCTGAAGGGGACAAAAAACGAAAAAAATCAACAAACATATAAGTTATACTACATGACAGCAGGTTCCATTTCAACATGATACTGGATAAATAATTATTTCGGTGATTGATAAACATTTCACGAGTGCCATGTGCCTCTTTAAAACGTTGAATGCAGACCTACAGCTAAACAGTTTAATTGCTTAAAATGTCAAAATACCCAATTAAAACCAAAAGAATGGGCACCTATAAAGTAATCGAAACTGTCAAATAATAAAACAACCAATGCAAATTGAGCAATGCATAGGTTGTTGAATCCAGTCACCTTGTATTAAGCTTAGTAAACAAGTTTATTTGATGAGTTACATATTGTGTAATGCTATACAATATAAGTGGAATGCCACCCCAAAACAATATCACACATTATTATATAACCTATAAATAGACGCGTTTTCATTGGCTAAAAAGTAATTTTTTAGAAAAAATATCTAGCGATATTGACCTGTTTTTTTGATATTGACCTGTTTTTTTGATATTGACCTGTTTTATATAATTGTTTTTTTGATATTGACCTGTTTTATATAATTGTAAATTGAGGGTTATATAATAAAACAGTTATGGACTTTTCAGCTGTTATACATGATGTTGATATGTACCAAAAAATCATTATTGACCTCGGCTATCGCCTCGGTCAATAATGATTTTTTTGGTGCATATCACATCATGTATAACAGCTGAAAAGTCCATAATTGTATAATATTATCGTTTTATTTTATTCAACTGAAATCGTGAAATATCCATTTCAATATATATCAATGGGTAAAAACCCAGCAGATCAAAAAGTTCATCTGTAGCTCTGTTGTATGTTCTTGTATCTCGCACACTATTTATTATATTGAATTTTCTCCTTCAATTTAGTTCACCAATAAAGCGACTAGACATTGAAAGTCGAGCATCTGCACCAACAAGGATTGCTTGCAGCTGACAACACTCGTACATTCCACATTTGATAATATTGTCATAACAAAACTGTTGGCAGGCTTCTTCACATAAATGGCAGAACTTTGTTTCAAGAAAAATATAACTAAACAAATGCAACTCTGCTTCTGTCACGCCCTTTCAACATGACAGAGTATCTAGACAGTAAATCCTCTTCGACCAACCTACGCCGCTCAGTACTTTCAGTACTTTGATTAAACCTGGCTGTGGGCCTATATTTACTAATAATAATAAGATATCGAGGTGGTTAAATTTAGAGTTAAACAGCTTATTCTAACAAAGGCTTAAATATATTATTGGTGTATAAAACTCAGCAATTAGTAAACAAAAAAGAAATTACTACTTAATTAATTAAATGGATTTGTACGTCCTGTCGACTAACTCATTTTATTTTATGCTTAGCAGTGAAGTAGTGGATCTTAGCAATGAAATAAAAGTGGTAATTCATACACGTGACATATAGAGTTTTATTTTTTCACTGCCGCAACTACTTTTTTTTTCAAAAACTACTTTTTTTTTCAAAAACTACTTTTTTTCCGAAAGCTGCTATAAAAGTTATATCATTTGATTTTATTTCATCTCGAAGTGAGCAAACTTCGCAGGTGTGAAAATATAAAGTTTTCACAATTCTCGATGAAATAAAATCTGTTATTCACTCCAAACAACAAATATACTCTATATATATCCTTGCGTTACCAGTTCTCGATAGTCTAAGCGATCGCCGATACAAATGAACACAAACACGAATCTTCCAGCGATAATCCAATTCAGTTTCATCAAAACAGCAAAGTTTCCAATAAAGTTCGCATCTTTCCAATTTCAAAAGTTCAAAATGTAATGTGTCAGTCAAAATTTGATCAGTTAAAAAAATGACTCCAGTACTCGAGGTAGTTTTGAAAAAGTGGCTAATGACGTCATAACTGCATATTTTCCCCAATAAGATGTGCAATACGGGACACACATATAATTATACTGTCTCATCACTATTTTGTGTGTGTCAAAACGAAACTGTTTTCTGTACAGGCTGAATCAAATGTCAAAATATCTCATTCTATAAAAAATAACGTATATATATATGTAATACCTATAAATCATAAGTATATGGCGGTATACGAAAAAATGAAGACCTAACCTAGATGCCATGGTTTATTTTTTACATGTACAGTGATGTTTTCAAACAATATGTTTTTGTTTTTATTCTGTTATCTAACTAATTTTAGGTAACAAACTTATATGACCCAAGCTGACTTTTTTTTCTCATCGAGGTCTTCAGTGAGCACTGACTGTTCTATTTTTAGTAACATGATACACTTTCAGTTGACACAGACCGTCTGCAAGTAGGACGATTATAACTCGATTTATAACATTTTAAAAAGAGATTGAAAAGTTGAATTAGTAAAAAAAATTACAAAATGGGTATGTATGACTTCAATAAATAATAACTTAGCTTTATTCTGATTTGTATTTTGTTCTTAGCTCGTCAACCCTTTGATCGACTGTCAACACCGGCTGATCGTCTGTCATTGCGCTTCAAAGTCTCGGAAAACTAAGAACAAGTTACCTCGAGATTACAAGTACCTCGAGAATAGGATACTTGAGGATACGATTATAGTGAGACAGTAACCTCTGAGGGAGATGATATGGAGGATGAAGTTTCCCATCTGACATACTGCCGCCATGGAACAAACACATGCAGGGCAAAGGTCTGAGGCTGTAAGGCGCGAGGCCTTACACACTGAGCTACAGAGGCCGCTTAAGTAATTATCAATAATGATTTAGGCCTTATCCACTGAGCTACAGAATTAAGTATCAGTACCAATTTAGGCCTAATCCGTTAAAATACAGAGGCCGCTTAAGTAATTATCAATAATAAGTTAGGACGTATCCGCTGAGCTACAGAAGCCGCTTAAGTAATTATCAATACTAATTTAGGCCTTATTCACTGAGCTACAGAGGCCGCTTAAGTAATTATCAATAATAATTTAGGTCTTATAGCTACAGAGGCCGCTTAAGTAATTATCAATACTAATTTAGGCCTTATTCACTGAGCTACAGAGGCCGCTTAAGTAAGTATCAATACTAATTTAGGCCTTATTCACTGAGCTACAGAGGCCGCTTAAGTAATTATCAGTTACAATTTAGGCCTTATCCGCTGAGCTACAGAGGCCGCTTAAGTAATTATCAATAATAAATCAAAATTAATTTAGGCCTTATTCACTGAGCTACAGGGGCCGCTTAAGTAATTATCAATAATAATTTGCAAATAATATTGTTGTATATAAAAACTAACGGGACGCCGTGAGGTTTTAAACATCAAGATTGCCGTGCCGCTCTTTAACATTTCTAGGCGCTAATTTGTTTGATTTTTCTCTGTATGCAAATATAATTATACATTCAACTATTCCGCGTAACAAAGTCGATTGGAGTCAACGGAGTACTGATTACCCATTTGAGACCGTGGTTACTTATTGATCTTACTCAGAGTATACTGAACGGAAAATGAATCCCCCGCTGATATTAACTGACTATTTCTTTAGGGCAATGCTAAAAACCTATATTGAAGTTTTTGAAGTATAGTTTAAATCATTATTTAAAAGGTTTTCAAAAGCAACATTCAGTTTACCAAATGGAAATAAAACAATTACATCTTTTTTGGGATTGCGAGTCAATTTGAAAAGTCACTCATGCCAATAACGGAAGCACTCGAATGTACCAAGAAGGTTTCCATATTGCTTACGTCATACTAGCATAGCCCGCCTTAGATTCTCGCCGAAAGGAATTTTCAGTCATAATCAAAGTTATCATCAAAGGTTTGCAATGTAATTTAGCCGAATGCTATATCTATAGTTTATTTACATGAAAACAGAGATGAAACGTTCATCTGTATTGTAAATAACAAACATGCAACGCATATCATACATCAACACGCGTGGCTTACGGTCATATTGTTTACTAGTATACAGCAACAGTGCACTATTTTATGTCCAGTTGCCTTCCGGCTAATAACAAAATGTCAAGATTCTGGACATTCCGATCCGCCGACATACACACGAGGCATGATCCCAAATAATGATCCCATTCGGCAGTTTTCTTTGCTGAAAAAAATGTGCCATGCTGTTACTTGTCTGAGCGGTGTGGAAATGAAATGTGTTTTACACATCATATTATGTTAAATTTGGCCATCAACTTCGGACGCAGATGAAGAATGATTTTTTCCCAGTGGACATGCCTCCTTCAGGGAGTAAACCCACGCGGGGCAGAGGTCTTTAGCTCTTAAGCGCAAGGCCCTAATCCTTTGAGCCACTGAGCCACTGCAGTGAAGCAGTCTATTATATCAAAGACGGTAGGTATAAAACACTCTTTCCGAATGCTTAGCATGTTATACAGTCGTCTCCGTGGCCGAGTGGTTAACGATGTTGCGTTGTAAACCTTCGCCTCTCACTGCTGCGGGTTCGAATCCCACTGGGAGCTCGACTTGTAAGAGATGAAGTGTCTTACAGATGGCGGGAGGTGGTACTGGTTCTACCCAGGAAAAGTGGGTGGTCTGCCTCCACCACAAAAAATCGACCGTCATATATAACCTTACATGTGTTAAAAATGACACCATAAAGAAAGAAAGAAACAAACAAACAAAGGTGTCGTCGTGGTTTAATGGTTAGTGCCTTAGTAATCCGAGGATCTTACGTTTGACTGAATTTAAAAGTATTTTGTAAGAGAATAAAACAGAAGCCCCCACATTCAGTCAAATGCACAATAAAAACTACGCGCACACAGTAGTCAATACCCGAATATGTCGTGCCTTGAGTAAATCTCCACTTGGTGCAACGGTTGAGGCACTATAAACCTTATAATTACACATACACATGAGCCTGTTCGACTCGTTTCCATATTCAAGAATGCTCATAGACGTTACTATTTAGTACCGCATTGCTCCTCTTCTTTTATACAATCATTCCTGTCACGGAGTTACCATTTTATATCAGTTTAAATATCGTATGTGGATTTATAAATGCGAGACACGGACTGCTCCCCAGGGTTATATATTATTTTATGCCTGTATCGCAACGTGTGCGAATCGATTTTACCGTGACTTCTTGCTTATATTCCAATAAGTTTTGAACGACAACATGACTAGACTAGAAGTTCTCACAGTATAATTTACGGTCCTAACCATATTTCTGTCTCCAATATTGGTAGTCTTGATCATCTTCGACGCTTGATTGTAAATTATACAAAAGTCTTGACCCTTCGTGCGGAAAAAAAAATTGAAACCGGACACACGTCTCTTTTTTCTTGTTTTATTATAGTATTTTTGACCATCCACATTTAGTTCGTCGATATAATGATGAAGTTTTTCTCTTTGGTTATTTACTAATTCATTGTCTTTCTGCCGTTCTGTATACCTTCGATCGAAGATGCATTTGTATCAGCCAATCAGAAACGATACTAGAATCTCGGTAAACTTCAAACCTTTTCAGAAGAACTGTTCTAGACGTTTGTCTTGAAAACAAGCAAACGTCGCAGATGATCTAGACTACAATATTGGTCGAGATCATGAAAACGTTTGATTTCTTTTCACATGCACGCCTTGATAATATAGACTTGAATCATAACATATTTCAGGGGAGATAATTCATACTGTTGGCATCTGGAGACATTTCTATTACATTGGTTGTAAATGTAAATGAATGATTTATGTTAAAAATTAACAAGAATCGAGAAATTAAATACTGAATATATGAACACGAATGGCTACACTTAAATAAAAGTGTGAATAATTACGCTTCTGAGCTTTAAAGGGAAAATGCAATCTTAATTTAAATAATATCCTCCTCTTTTGTTATTTGTGTGTGTGCGTGCGTGCGTGCGGTGCGTGCGTGGGTGTATTTTATATACAGTTTTAATATGTGAGAAAAACAACATATTATGTAGCCTCATTAATTGGATGAAATTAACACCAGTCATTAATTAGACGTGATAATCATGGCTCTTATTGTAGTATGTACCTACCAGACAGCAATGATTCATGTGTCTTTAGAAATCAGCAGGACCCTGTACCGACCCCCATACGCACTTTTCCTGCGGAGTTTCTGATGGCATGACGCAATGCCTACATAAACAACCACCGTATTTCAATAGAAACAACCTTAAATAACACAACTGCAGGCAGAAGATTTACAAAAAAGAGGAAAGAGGCGCTTATAATGTCAGTGTTAGTTATCGACATTTCCATTGTTTACGTTCGAAATAATCTCGTTCTTGTGTGAAGTCTCGTTCCGTATTCGGAAACTTACCGCCCTACTTCACACACCTGACGCTTTAACGTTAATCATCAGCGACGCTTGGTTGTTTTCAAGACAAACGTCTAGACAAGTCCTCCTAAACAACGTTTGATTTTTGCCGATACACTGGTAAGGTTTCTGAGTGGATGAGACAGGAACACCTGCTATCCAAGATTTACAGAAAGGCAGAAAGACAATACATTTATATATAAACAAAGATGGAAACTTCATTATTATATCGACGAACTAAATGCGGATGGTAAAAAATAATACTTACGGTCACGTGGTTCCAGTTTCAAATTTGTTTCTGCACAACTTGTCAATACGTTTACATTCAAGCGTCGAAGATGATCAAGACTATCCCGTTAACGCTGTCGTGGGCGGGTTTAAATACGGAACAACACCCCGCGTGATATTTCAAATGGTAATTATTTAAGAAAAATATGTCTGCTGAAACACGGAATTTACACAAAAATCCCTAAATAGACGAGATATTCTTCTCCTTGGTGAGTTGTATGCATGCATGTGTGGTTTTTAAGGTTTAGTCTATTGAAATACGGTGGTTGTTCATGCAGGCTTTGCTTGATGTCTTCAAAATTGTACACACCATAAGAGCTACGATTCTCGCAGCTAGTTATTAATTAGGCATACCTTCAAGGATTGACTAATTCACTCTTCTAATACCACTCAAAACATTCAGTAGGTCATTTGAGATGGATAGGAATTCTGAAAATGTGCCCTACTGTATTACTTTTTGTTTAAATAATTATTATAAAATGATAAATCTGTTATCATGTTACGTGTTGACCAATTCCGATGATAATCGTTTGTTTGAATGGTGTTTTACGTCACTTTTAGCACATGCTAGGCCATATATGACGGTACTTTTTGTGGTTGATGCAGACCATCCAATTTTTCCGGGGTAGAGACCAGTACGCTACACTTCCCGCCATCCCGCCATCCCGCCATCCGTAAGAATCGACACTTTCTCAATTGACAAGTCGAGCTCCCATTCGAACCCGCAGCGGCGGGAGGCGAGAAAATGTTAGGCGCCGCGTCTTTACTGGGATAGTAAAGCGGCCACGGACTCGCTTCATGCTAATAGTAGCATCTGTTTAAAGGGAATGTAGCCACACAGCTAAACAAATATTATTATTTAGAGTCCTGAAAAAAACTTTGAAAAAGTGGAAGAATTATCAAAATTGGAGGATAAACAAAGAAGATATGACTATTTGAAAGTTGTTCTAAAACAGATACGGGAGCCACCATTTCGAGAATTGTGACTTCATATTTCTAAATTACCATATATGGCATATTGATAAATATTATTTAAAGTAAAAACAATCACTGCAAATGAATACAAACTATTTTACTGTATAATGCATTATTACCCTAAAGTATACATAGTTTTCATACATTGCTGTTATTTTGTTTCCTTATAATTCAGTAAATTATCACATTCATAAATATTCCATATATGGTCATTTAGAACCATAATGTCATACTCTTAAATCCAACGTTTCAGTAGGTTTCCATATCCGTTTCTAGATGTAGCACATCCATTGCATCACAGGAAGTGTCCGCATGGGGTAGAGGATAATGGCGGTCAGTAAATAATTCTCATTTCTTTTTGTAAGAAAAGGCATTTTCACTAATGTAAAGTGCCATTTTTGGTTTATATCACATTGTTGTTCTATTGGTTAAATTTTTCAAGCATTGTCATGTTAAAATTGTGAGTTTTGATATAGGCCTATGGAAATGAGTGTATGAATACAATATTTTGGAATTTCAGTGTTTACGTTTTTATAGGCAGCATTCATTCATGAGACAAGTTCTTTCTTAGAAGATACAAGACACCCACTTTTCTGTGGATTTTTTGGCAGCATATTATGTGTCATTTGTGATGAGAATGTAAGTTATTTATTTTTAATTTGGGACTAGATATTAATGACAACATGGCATTTAAATTTTAATTCATACACAACTCAATGCAAAATCAATGGACGTGCTACACCTTCTAGAGAACATTCAAATGGTCATAACTTCTTCGTTTATCAGTCGAATTTGATAATTCTTTCACCCTTTTCCCAGTTTTTCAGAACTCTCAATAGGCTGGCTGTGTTGCTACATTCCCTTTTATTACGTGACAATGCAACACGATTTAATAAAAGCTTCTTCTGTTTACAATGAAAGGCGCACTCATGGTATTTATAGAGGATCTTCTTACATGAGTGCTTATTCATTATTGAATTTATTAAACGAGTTGGCAAAATGATATAATGCGAGGCTCTTAACGAGTTTAATAAATTCAATACATGAATGAGAACGAATGTTAGATTCTATTTATCGCATATAACTTATAACGTCACGTCAGAAAACGTACATTAACGTGACGTCCATGACGTCATTAACGTTATGTTATACCACTAGTGGAATATCGAAAATACTGAATGGTGTTATTACACTCCCACACCGCATGTTATGTGATAAATACCGTTAAACTTGTCTCCAAAAGTATCTAATTGTATAAAAACATATTTATTTATTCATATTCTCGAAATACATGTGCCTCATGTAGATGAAGCAAGATGGATCCAAACTGGCTCAAGTTTCTCTAAGTTGGCTCTTAAAGCAGATATAAAAGTCGAACAGGAAATGTAACATTCAAGGACCACAGTCAACCACAAACACGCACAGAAACAAAACAACAACTATACAGATGAATAAAAGGCAATATATGATATCACAAACATATAAGGGTTGACAATAGGCTACAGCATTGAAACGATCAGAGTGGCAAAAGCAAAGGCCGCTGGGGTTTTAACCGTGTCCCAGAGTGCACCACTTTTTTCATTTGGAGCAAGTGGTGACGCAAAGAATAAATAATCCAGAGTGTTTCCTGGCATGCGATATATGACGTTATATATCTGCATAGACTTTATCTTTATAAACGACATCGATTGAAAGAGATTGCCATAGACCTAATGGAAGGTTCCGATTTCAAGCCTCGCCGGTGCCACTGAGCTTCGTCGATGTGTTCTTTGACAAGTCATTTAACCTTTTTTTTTGTTTTATTTATTTTTTTGTTTTAATTTTTTAATTTTTTTATTTAACATTTAGTCATTTAACCTTAGCTTCGTCCGTCGAATGGGGACGTAATGAATGGGGACGTAATTCGAGAGGTCCCGTGTATCCTCCGAGTGCGTTGATGAATCTTAGGAATCTACTCTTTAGTGTTTTCAAATGAACGGTTCCTTTAATAACGCTGTTTGTGACTGACATATATGTGAAAACAATTCTCATGAGCGCAAATTCACTTGTTATTACATGTATACTATAGATTTCCTGGAACACATTCCCCAGTTAGGTAAGGCACGAGACCCCTGGGCATGTATTTCGATTTCGTGGAAATAACGTACAGACAATTGATTGAATTACACTTAATTGATTACAGCATTTATTAGCAGAGAAATGAGCGCATAAATGTCTAATTTTACCAATTGTGAAGCATTCCAGAAGGCTTACCAAGCCTTCTCTATTTTTTTTATTTCTTTTATTTTTATTTTATCATTGTTTCGTCCTGTGCTAATGCTATTTTAATATCGTCTCAATCTCATAAAAGAAACGCGATACTAATTATTCAAATTACATACATAAATTGCTCCTCTGCTATGTCTTAGCCCGAGGGTGTTCGAATAAAGTATCGATATATTGACACTTAGACCACTAGTAAATCAGTGGAGCTACCTCCGTTTGGAGTAATTTGGAAACGTGCTCCAATGCTCGCCGAGCTAGTTCCAACGCCAAACATAAAGGAAAACAAGGTCGGTATGCCTTGTTCAAACTGATCAACCGGCTGTAGCGAAGTCAGATGGTTGCAGAGAAGTCAGATTTTGTTAGAAGTTAATGGTGGGGTTAGTATTTTTGCTTTCTGTTGCGTATTTTGCTAAACTGTTTGGAAAATGATTATGAATATTTCAAAATGAATGACAGATTTATTGAATTACAATTGCGAATATCACTTCGTTATTTGTGTTTATTCAGAAAATTTCATAGTTTTTACAAACTCTTTGGACATTTATACAGGGTGCTATACGCGCTAACGTCGTTTTGTTACCGGGTTTTTAAAGTAAACTCTTCCTCTGTCATTCCTTTTGAAATCTTCATAATCATTTTCCAAACATATTAGCAAAATACGCAACAGAAATCAAAGATACTAACCCCGCCATTAACTTCAAACAATTTCGCCCATCTGACTTCTCTGCAACCATCTGACTTCGCTGCAGCCGGTTGATCAGTGTGTTGTTATTTCTTTATTTACATTATTTGCCTTGATATGAAAAATCCAGGAATGCAGTTCCATTCGGTTTATTTTCTCGGAAGATGCCTTATTTGACGCCGGGGAAAAGGTTTGGGCCGTTTGCAACGCTTAAACCTAACCACACTGAAAGCCCGGATTTTTTTATATCAAGGCATTAAAACGATGAAATAGTAAAGCATACCGAACTTGCTAGAACGTGTTAGTTTAATAGGGCAGCAACCCTTTTTTTTTTTTTTTTCTTTGTGACGGTGTTAGCACACTTGATTCAAGTAGTGCTTGCTTTTATCACTAGGGAACGTTACCATTCCTTTTCCGGACAGTTTACCGATTCCAGTACACGCCAGACCACTAACTGCTCCTGTTGCTAGTAGTGCTAATACTTTCGGAGCTAATCTAGCAACTGTTGGTAATATTGTTTTAGTCAACAAACCAACTAATGTTCCCAAAAAGCCTCCATTTGTAGACTGCGATCACATTTGTGAATTTGATATATTTATGTCTAATCCATGTCCGTTGGATTTAGCTTTAATACTATTCTTAATATGAGTAGCTGTCAACAACAAAGGAAAATGCCCATTTAGTTGATTATTCTTAGCCTGAGCTTTAATTCACTTTTGTTTTTATATGCTTTTGCTAAACTTCTCTTTTGCCCCTCTGTCAAATCTACGAATACTTTTGATAAGTCATATATATTATAATTTAGATTAACATATTACCAATTCATTACCAATAGTATCAATAACTACATCTTCCTCATACAAGACCAAGGCATATACTTTATATCTATTAGTAGGAAGGGAATTTAATTTATATCTTAAATTTAGTTGTTGGATCAACACTGACTTCATCACCCTTGTAACTTAAATTGAAATATATCATTCCAAAATAAATTTTAAAATTAAGCGCATTTAGTAAAGTTTCTGTGTTTTTATCGTTTTGTTTGTAAGAATAGTTAATAACATCTCTAAATATTCGTGTAGAATTATCATAACTGTATTCAGTTTCTGGATAATATACACCGTTTCCAACTTCCAATCTAGCTGATTGCAAATAGCAATTAGCATCAAGGACATTCAGTTTGAAAGTATCTAAAAGATGAGGATTTCGCTCTTGATTAGAACGCTTGTCTGATCTTTGCAAATACACAAACACATGTTTTGGATTTTTAACCCAGCCGTTATTCTAAATACGGAATCGGTTGCTTGAGTACTTCCGTTTTCTTGTATCATTTTACGAAGATAAGTGCATCTTGTTGATGCCATGTGATTTGACATAACATAAGCTAAACAGTCTAAGTTAAATATCATTTTAGGTATCCACAAAACTAATTTATTAATAATTTCTCAATCATTTTCACCAGCGAAAGCATGAGCTTTGAAAATTAGCACATCATCAGCAGCCAGTTGCAAGCCAATTTGTATTTGACTTGGAGGTAGCATGTTTGTTTCTAAACCTTCAAAAAAGGAATATTTGTTTGGTGGAATTATAGAGTTAACTATTTGATTACTTACGATTGCAAGATGGCGGGCTGTACATTCTAAATTAAAAGTAGGTTGATCCCTTCGAGATTCTGCTGCAGCTGTGGTGGCTAAATAAAAGTATTCAATTGTTCCCGTTGTTTTTGTATAATCGTCAGACATTTCAAGTAAACTTTTCAGTTAACAAATCTATTTTCCGTTTTGTTTTACTTGCATTTGATAATTAATGAAGCTGATGCGTTAATTAAAGCAATTTCATCACCGGTTGCGAAAGCAGCGTTATCAGCAAGCTTGTTTACGTGAAAACTGATTTCACAATTTACGCATAACACCAATCAAAGTAAGAACTTCTGTCTGTCATTTAATGTAAATTGGTAGCCACTTTTCATTTGTCTTGTTGCATTTCCTGGTCTTGTTATTGTTATGTGAGTATCTAATTGAATAGGTACATGTTCATATCTAGAATTATATTTATCACTTCGAAACATCTATGTATACTATTAATTAGATTATTTTTTAATTAATTAATTGTTTAATTCTTGTATTGATATTTTTATTTCCCATTTCAGATAGTAATCTATTAATTTTTACATTTTCATCTTCTTCAATAATATCACCCACGTCTTTTGCAGCAGGTTTTGTAAGTTCATTTAAAATTATTTCATCTTTTGGTTTAGGTTTTATAACCGAAACTAATTTATCAGCAGCAAGTTTTCCTACTTCATCTCCAAGTTTTTAGAACCACTCTCTAAGATTTGTTTACCAGCAATTTTAAATGCTTTCATGCCTGCAGTTTTTACAGACTCACTAAATATTGCTGAACCAACCTTTGAAAATATATCAAATATACCAGCCCCCGTTAATTTATCTACTTGAGTATAGGTTCCCAAACTACTGTCATAAACTTTTTTTTAATCGTGTCATATGTAACTTATGTTGGATAAAACATACGTTTACATGAATTCTTTTAAAACAAATCGAAATGACGTATGAACTCCATTCAGATTAATGAATCTTATCGGTTAGTCTTTTAAAGGATATGACCTCGTAAGGTCAGCTGTACTTATTTCATAAATAACAGCCCCGTATGATCCACCAACAACATAATTACTTATCAAATCACAGTGGATATATAAGTATACATCTTCTGTTCTTTTTTCATAGCATAGAGAATCAGTATCAGTGAAAAATAACTTAACATTTTTATTAGTATAATTGTAATGAAAATCATACATCAAGTATTTTGATAAGTCTAAAATACACATACCAACATAACAGGGACGATATAAGACCAGCCTTTCTTTTATCCTATTGATTGCAAATAAATTTTCACTAAACATCTTACAAGAAATAAATGATGGTCTCGATGTATAGATATTGATGTACATGCTGATCTCTATAAGAACAAAGAACTCTTTGATAATAGTGATTATAATACAAAAAGTGAATTTTACTTTGATAATAACAAAAAGGTTAACGGTCAAATGAAAGATAAAGCTTGTGGCGCGGTAATCGTAGAGTTTGTTGGATTGAGAAGTAAGTCATACTCATATATGCTAGCGAATGATGTTTTTAAACGAAAAAATGTAAAAGTATCAAAAAATGTGTTGTCAAAAACAACTACAAAAACAGTCAAAAACAACTACAAAAACATTTTATTCGCAGCAACAGAAGCTCATCATAAAATGAAAGTTATCAGATCTAACAAGAACAAGCTAAACAGTTATGAAATTAATAAAATAAAATTATCTGCATATGACGATAAAAGATATATATTAGACAATGGTCAAGATACTTTAGCATATAAATAATAGCTATGATAAGAATAACTATATTAAATCATTTTAATACTTGAATTGATTGATTAGAATAATAAAATCTGTAAATGAAAGAAACATTTTGATTGCCGAGAATAGATACGAAATATAATATATTACTATATTATATATGAATAAAAATTATATGGAAGAGATATGTGAAAAGCTTGAAAACAAATATCGGTAAGTATTGTTAGTAGGTAAACAGGGCCAGTTGGAAATAAAAGAAAACGATTACAGTCAGAAATGTATTATTAATTAAAAAAACTTGATGAGAATAATAAAAAGCTTTTTGATTGGAAATGTGAAATATGTAAATGTAGGAAAACAAAATATTATATGATGGGGTTTGATATTTATAGTGATGACAAAGATGATTGTTTTGTTCCTACTGATTTTGTTTAGATAGTTTAAAATAGTTAGTTAAAATATCAAATTTTATGACTAGTATAGACACTGAGGGTACCAAAACGAGTTTCCGCAATGGGGTAGGCAAAAGAGAGTTTAAATTTGTTTGTTTGGGTTTTGGTGTCGTAGACCCCTGCCATTGTCACTCTGACATGCATCTGATTATTGTTTTTTATCAGTTTTTGGGCTATGAGCATTTAATTTATGCCTGTAACTCTCAAATTCGCCGTCCTCTTATGAGGGTGGTCCCCTGTGGAAAAGTGTCCTGTAACCCTGAGTTTCTATACTACTTCTCCCGTTTAGCGAAACTTCTACCTTTACTATGCAAATCAAATGGTTGCTATGCATACAAAAGGAATATGCGGAAATAGAAATGTCAATCTCAAATTACGCAAGACAGAATGATATACCAGTAACTACCTTATATAGAAAAATACGAAAATGTCAAGTTCTACATATATTTGCGTTTGTTTATTCGCCTATATTCTCGTGTTTCTTTTTATGTATTTATCACGTATACGCTCTCGAACTATGAACAGTTTTTACAATGTTGTATTGGATTTATCGCCGTTAAAATGACATCAATAAGAATTTAAAGGAAGAAGGAAAGAAAGAAAAATTAAAACATCCATTCATGAGCCGTCTATTATATCCATTCATGCAAGGGTCGTTTTTGTGGAACATGAGGTATTTGCCTGCGTATTTATTTGATTGTTGTTTAACGTCATTTTCCAGCACAAGTTTTGCTATGCATGATGATCGATGTTTAGTGGTGGCGGCAATCCCGTTGACGTCCCCATTCGATGGACGATGCTTACGGAAAGTGTGTTACCCATGACACACCGACGAAATTCAGTGGCGCACGTGAGGCTTGAACTTGTCTACCGAGCTACACATTGGGCCAAGCTAAAATAGGATTTACTTATAAAAATCACGCCTGAACAACTGTCAAGCCCATTACTTGTATATACAATATACATCACATTTGAAGCATCTTTCTCGGTCTAATCTTAACTGAACACCGGTCAAACCCTTACTCATAAAAATCACACTTGAAGCATCGCTCTAGGTCTTTCTTATAATACTTAGTGATGGGCAATCGGTTGAAATTTACAATCGATCATCGGTTACAATCTGTTGGATGCAACCGATCAATCATCGGGTGTAATCGGTTAGTATATATAAAGTAAGTCATGTGTTTGTTAATCTCAGTTTCAGACTTTGAACTTAGTATAAATATGATTAAGTTAAAATATATATTCTTTTCTATCTTGTTTCTTATAGCATTGTCATAACGTATATTATCAATCAGCAAAATAATTATAATTGATATAAATGTGTTAATTTCACAAGTGTATTTCCTAACTGTTGTCTCCTGGATAATCATGTTTATTTCTACTTTGAAAATTAATTAAAGTGCATCGTTACATTTAACCGATGATCGTATCGTTACATTTAACCGATGATCGTATCGTTACATTTAACCGATGATCGCATCGTTAATCGCTGAAATATACCGGCATGTATAGCACGGTTTAGGCTCAGACCTTCATGTTTATGAAAGAGTTTCAGGTTTATGAAAATATAAACCTGAAGGTCTGAGCCTTAACCGTGCTATAACTGCCGGTATATTTCAGCCGTACTATAAATGACAGATTCGGCAGTTATACCATGGCCTACTCAATTTTACACGCGCGTAGTTGTAATGCGGCCCTCGAGAACCATATACTTGAAAAATGTTGCTATAAATATTACTAATCTCACTTAAACATATAGCTCACGATTAAACCATCTGTCATTGTCTTATTTTTACGCCTATTCATTACAGCTCAGACAATATGTCGACACTGTAAGGAAATATGCCTCTCTTAAAAAACCATGTCTGCTCCTAAATATAAACAAATCACCAACTATCGCAAAAAATCCGTGCAAATGATTGTCGGCCAGACAAAAAGGAAATAACCGACATCTTCATCATTATGAGATGCTGATTTCTGTCACCTATACATTGTATTAGTCGTCTGCAATTTCCAATACCCAAGACTTTTCTTTTGAACACGCGATAATAACGAACCTTTGGGACCCTGCGAGTCGTTTATTTGATCAACTGAGTCAAATGATTCATGCCTGAATATTGTGAGCGTTAACTGTATTCGATTTTGCGTACTGTTTGTTAAGTACAATTTTGCATACATTGCTTACGTATATATAAATTATATGAAATGATACAACAAATTGGTAATATTTTTTATATTATTATATAGTACCGCCGTTTCACAGGATCCAAGCCCGTAAGGTTGCCTCCAATAATGGATTGGCAACGGATGATACTCGACAAGACGTACATGAGTATATAACATAGAAACAATAACATGTTGATGCAAATTACCAGATGGCCGGTAGGAATGTATCTGTTTGATAAACTGGCACTGCGTTAAACAGATGAATGATGACAGGTGTAGAACCAACATTTGACTGGAACAAGGCGCCGTGCCTTATACATGCATTTGTTGGATCTTGTAGGTTTGGCAATCGTGAACGCTCAGCCAATCCCGTCATTTTTCGGGATCCCGCCTCGTATGTATCACGGCGCTCCGGCATGTTCAAATTCTTGACATTTTGATAGCCGGAAGGCAATGGCACAGAAAATAGTGCACTGTTGCTATGTAAACAATATGGCCGCTTCCACACGTGTTGATGTATAATTTGCGTTGAGTGTTAGTTTTTTACAAGGCGGATGAAGGATTTTATCACTGCTTTCGTGTAAATAAACTATTGATGGCGCAATCGGCTGAATAACATTGCAACATTTGGATGATAACTTTTGAATGCAAATTTGTTTTGGCGGGAATTTAAGGCGCGATGACGTAACAAATATGGAAACCTGCATATTACATTGGAGTTATGCTGCGAAGCAGTGTACGAGATGTTGCGAATGGTAAGTTTGGTCAACACGCAATGCACAAACAAACTGTTAACTGAAATAAAACAGTACATACTTCATATCTACTTCATATCTATACGTTTAAAGTTTTAAATCAGCATTTAGCAAAATGTTATTAATATATAATTCCATTTGCTTGAATTAGTCACGATAGAACACAAATAAATGACCACCGCCCCCAACCCCCACCCACAATTTGTTTTTTTAAAATACTTCTCCTTTCAGTGCACATAACCGAACATAATCACAAAAGATATCCTGGACTGAGTAGCTGAGGTGCTGTGTCTGTACACTGCTCAAATTGCTTGTCGATTTTCCATATGCTTACGTGTTCAAAAATGCACCATTTTTTTGATAGCCCAGCTTTTCCGAAATGCCTTTCCGTACAAACCCGGTTTTTATGTCAAATGCTTATCAAGACATTAAACTATTGTTGCAAATCAAAATTAAAGATATTCCAACCTGTGAAGTATTTGTAAATTTTAATTTTTTCCCAAAAATACAGACCTTTTCTGAACGTCTTCATCATACTGGTATGGAAATGGAATACATTTCTTTATTTAGTATTCTAGCATTCGTGTCTTAAAATGAATTAATGGCGAACTTGAGACAGAAATCCACTTGATTCGTTTTAGTTGCAGACTAGCAGGGATAAAAAGTGACATTTTGAAGAAAATTAAAATTTACAAATGTTTGTCCATGACACTTCACAGGATAGGAAGGACTGTAAATCTGACTTGCAATAAAAGTTTAATGTCTTTATAAGCATTTGGCATAAAATCCGAGTTTGTGCAGAAAGGCATTTATGAAATGAATGAATGAATGAATGGTGTTTTACGGCACGGCCGTCAAAATGGTGCATTAAACATGTTAACGTCGTGGAAAATCGACAAGTAATCCGTTAATATTTTTTATCATGCAGATGTGCACTTTTCTGCCCAATAATGGGGTGACCTATTAAATTTTGCTTTATTAGCCACTGACCAATAGAGCAAATCAATGCGGAATCCACCGGCGTTTATTGTACGTAACGTTATCTGACGTCATGCACATAACGTTGCCTGACGTCATAAAACAAACAAAAAACAACAACATGGCGGCGTCCTCGATAAGCGTAACATTCGGAGAAATAGGTAATAATAGTAATTCATACAGAAAATGTGGATAATCTACATGATAAATAGAATATTATGTCAGTGCCTTTTACTATCAAGTTTATTAGGCTCGTCACGAAAACGAAGAATGGCTCGGCAGAGCATCGCCATTTTCGTTTTCTAAGCTTCGCATAATAAACTTGATAGTAAAAGGCACTGACATAATATTCTCTATTTAGCAGTATATTTAAATTTTATTCGAATTGTTGTTAAACGGCTCATCAACACACTGTTTTCTCGAGCCGCCAAGAGAGAGAACATATACGGTGTTCCGTTAGGGCCATCGTACCATCGCGCATCGACCTTTATAAGTCTATGCGCGATGGTACGATGGTACGATGGCGATGGCACGATGGTACGATGGCGATGGTACGATGACGCGATGGCGATGGTACGATGGTACGATGGCGATGATACGATGGTCCATCGCGTCATCGCCATCGTACCATCGCACCATCGCCATCGTACCATCGTACCATCGCGCATCGACTTTAAACGCTATGGTACGATGGTACGATGGTACAATGGTCCATCGTACCATCGCTCATCGACCTTTTACAAGTCGATGCGCGATGGTACGATGGTACGATGACGATGGTACGATGGCGATGACGCGATGGACCATCGTACCATCGCCATCGTACCATCATGTCATCGCCATCGTACCATCGTGCCATCGCACCATCGCAGTCGATGTGCGATGTTGCATCGCCCCCTGCTCCATCGTACCATCGCTCCATCGCCTTCCGTTTGGACATGCGCACATCAAAACAAAACAAAAATGGAGGACATCATAGATGCAAAGATTCGACAATACTTTTTGGAAATGTTTCTTACCGAGAAATTCATGTTTTGCTGAGCCTAAATGAAGGGATAGATTGAAAAAAAGTATTGTCGAATCTTTGCATCCATGATGTACGGTAATGATTTCCTCCATTTTTGTTTTGCTTTGATGTGCGCATGTCTAAACGGAAGGCGATGAAGCGATGGTACGATGGAGTAGGGAGCGATGCATTATCGCACATCGACTGCGATGGTGCGATGGCACGATGGTATGATGGCGATGACACGATGGTACGATTGCGATGGTACGATGGTCCATCGCGTCATCGCCATCGTGCCATCGTACCATCGTACCATCGCCATCGTACCATCGTACCATCGCGCATTGACTTGTAAAAGGTCGATTCGCGATGGTACGATGTGCCATTGTTCCATCGTACCATCGTACCATCGCGTTTAAAGTCGATGCGCGATGGTACAATGGTACGATGGCGATGGTGCGATGGTACGATGGCGATGACGCGATGGACCATCGTATCATCGCCATCGTACCATCGCCATCGTACCATCGCGTCATCGTACCATCGCCACCGTACCATCGCGCATCGACTTGTAAAGGTCGATACGCGATGGTACGATGGCCCTAACGGAACACCGTACATATATGCATCAGAGAACGGTGCCCATTAGCTTACTATGATTCTTTAGGGGACACAGTGCAATCTTGACGCGCTTATCACGCACTGAAATTTGCGTCTCGATCTATTCATCCAGTATCGTTTTTGCCCGACTTTAAAGCTGCTTGAATATAATTTAAATAGTTTTTTTTGTGTTTTAATGTTTTCGTCTTATTCTACCATAGGTTTTAATATAGTATGGGTGCAACAAAAACAACAGTTAATAATATGCAAAAAACAATTTGATTTATACTATTCTTAACATTAATATTGACGATGGAAAAAAATGCAAATTACATAGAACAATTAACGGGACGCCGTGAGTTTTTTAAAGAATCATCGACATTACCGTGTGTCCCTTTAACATGCTCGTGCGATTGACTTCGATGCACGAGACCGTCCGGTTTACTTCCCCATCCGATGAACGAGGCTGAGATGCGGTTATGTTTACTTATTTTCCCTGACAGCATTCTCTTCGTTGTTTCGCCCTGCAAACATGCGGCGTTGGCAAGCGCTTTGTTTTGATACTGTTAACGAGATGTTCAAGATTCGGAAACAGTAATTAACCGCTCTGTGTTTTGTTGTTGTTATGCAGTTGTGATTACTTTGCCAAATATCGAACATAAATCATTCTACACCTCAAGTTTATAGATGTACATGTATTCTGACTTTAAAGGGGTTGATGCACTATTTTCAAACAATATTTATTTAAAAGGGCTCTGACAACCTTAAACATAGCTGAAAGAATTATCAAAATGCCATGAAAAATAAATGAGATATGACCTATTAAAAATTTGCAAAAAACATAAATAGAGGCGGCCATTTTGGAACGATGACGTCATCTCGCCTTTTTACCATATATGGCATATTGACAAAAGAAAATTACTGCAAATTGATTAAAAATAAATATACAGATGTAAAATGTATAAATTGTATGCTTATTTTTCATTTGCAGTGATTGTCGTTGCTTTAAAAGACATTTAACCAGTATTCCAGATATGGTAAAATGGAACGATGACGTCATCGTTCAGAGATGGCCGCCTCCATTTGTGTTTCTTTGCATATTTTTAATAGGTCATACCTCCTTTATTTTGCATGGCATTTTGCTAATTCTTTCAGCGTTTTTCAAGTTTTTCAGAAGTATTTTCAATTAAACGATTTACACCTGAGCTATTACGAAGGGAATTTCAGTGACCATGCTACAATATAATATAAAAGTCATATTTACTTAAATTTTACAAGTGATTATCATATGAGCCCTATTTATGTTCATGTTTTAGTTGTATTCAAGCTCAAACGCTTCGGAGTTGCCGTTAAGGAGTTGCCGTTAAGGCAATCAACTTTGCATTTTAAATGAATTACAAGTGATCTTATAGAAAATATTTAATTTCTTTACTTCATTATAATACTTAAATATAAATGGGTGCCGAAACGTCTAGGGTAAAAATTTAAATAGATGCCGAAATGGTTTGATGCCGAAACGTTTAGGTGTCGATTCGTCTAGGTGTCGAAATGGTTTGGTACCGAAACGTCCTGAATCGATCTTGATCACACAGACGCAAAAACTTGAGAATTGTCTGCATTTATTAATAAGCATTATCATTGGGACCCTGTTAGATTAATATACTAAATACACAATAGTTTTCGTCTAGAAAAAGATATCCGATTTATGTTTTAGCTGACAGATCAGACTGATACCCTCTGATACGTGCTTTTGGTCTCAAACACAAACTAATAGTATTACTGTTAGATCTACTGTATAGAAAAAACGTCAAGATCGCATTTAATTGATTGGTAACACCTCCGCGACAAGCCTGGTTCAATCTCTCTAGAGAATACAGTTTCATCAATAAATTAAGTAAAACGTAAACTGAGAATGACTTTCAACTAAGACTTCTTTGTTAAAAATAAGAAACATGTCGGCGTGTCATGTATTTTGAATGGTAACTATTATTTATATCTGTAATAATGGTTTCAAAAGTGATATATCTCTAACAGCTAAAAGTGAGAATAAGGTTATTTTCCAGCCGTGCATCTTAAAGCATGCAATGGCGTATACGTATATGCCCTTGGTTAGTCAAAGATCAAGCTAGTGTACAAAAACGCATGACATAGTTACATTCATTAAACGAAAAAACCCAAAGAAAAGCGCTTAAAATAAAATCCATCTAAATGTTGGGTTAATTTTGATAAATGTTATATTTCTATGTAGAAACAACTATATGGGTATTTAGAGTCTGGTCTCAGCGAGACAGCTTATTTAAACATCGAGATGGGCATAGCCCATCGAGGTGTTTAAATAACCAACGAGCTGACACAGACTATATTTTTTTGTAGCATGGTGGCTTACTTAGTAACACTGTGACGTTCGTACTCTACATTCCTCTATCTGGTAGTTGTAGTACGGTATAGCCACGTCCCTTTAGTTACCCTAAATTGAACGATTTAATGCTTTGCTTTCATCAAAGAAAATGTCACCGACCATGCTACAACTATTACTTATAACTGTTCATCGATTACTTTCATTCGGTGTAACCTAATAAATGAGCATGGAAGGCATATGGTCCAGGTTAACCCTTTCGTCGTCAAATTTCAACTGTCGTCTTTTACAATTTGAATTCAAACCTTCCGGTAATATGGTATTTATATAAAGTATCACGGAATACATTCTTACTGAGTGGCGAACAGTGTAAACCCTGATCAGCCCGCACATATATAGGTCGTAGATCAATGTTTTTGACTGTGGCAGCGAAAAGGTTAAACAGAAGACATTTCAAGACATGTCAAGTATATGTCAAGTTATACTGGTATATATAAATCCAATACATATTGAGGCAGACACATGCTAGCTCAAGTTAGAGAAAAATTCGAAATATGATATTGACAAGTATAATGTCATAACATACAAATAAAAACAGATCATTGTTGTGTTCCACTTTATCAAGAAATATAACATTTTACCTGTAATAATGTGCTGAACTAATTTTAAGTTTTACTACACAAGTATAAAAAAGCATGTTACCATGACAACACCGACTGCAAACACGACTGCACACGACACCAAAGCGTCTATACGGATTTTGTGAATATACTAAGTTACGAAAATACCTTTTACGGATAAATACAGGCTACTTGCAGACGAACCTTCCAAATTCGTGGCGCGAACCTTGTATGTTCCAGCGTCACATTTGGATACTTCCTGCAGTTTTACGCATTGTATTCCATTGTTGTCGTCCGAATCCATTATAGCTCGTGCGTCTGGTCCAATGACGTCATCGTCTTTGTACCACGTGATAGTGGGTTTGGGAAATCCCATTATTTTGCAGCCGAATGTTACTGTAGTTCCTTCTTGTACTGTTTCTTCTGCCGGAAGTCTCTGAATAAACTCCGGTGCTACAAGAAAACAGACAGTGTTAGATTGTGCATGTATTACTAACTACGGGGTTAAATGCATTTGTTTCTGTAGTTTGTTTATTGGAGTGTCCATTCTCGCCCTCGATCGATACTATACTGAAAGGAAAAAGAAACGCAGGATGCGTATTTCCGCTATATATTGTATGTTTAATATGCTACTGCTAATCGAATGGTACAGGGCGACATTAGGCCTGTCCTTTTAGAAATAAGGTTTAAAGCAGGTGAGCAAACTTAGGCTTTACATGTTGCAATCACTTAACATTAAATACAGTACTGAACTGGCTCAATTTTTCAAAGAGGAACTTCAGCATTTATGAATTTCTTATTACAACGTGTACTGTGATTAAAACGTCTACAACATCACAGTTCCTTTCTCTAACTAGCTGCACTTTTTTTTTTTTACAAAACATCTTGGGATTTCCTTGGAATATATATGGAATTAAGTGTGCAGTATATGCAATATATAGCGGAAATACGCACCCTGCGTTTCTTTTCCTTTCAGTATAGTATCATCTCTCGTGTTTGGCGCTTGGAATTATGGGGAAAAAGAAGTCCGGTCAGGTGATTTGCATATATATAGCTGGTGACCAAAACTCCGGATTTAGGATCCAATCTAGACACGCCGGCCAAAAGCACCAAACTTTCCTCAATGTGTGTTTTATATTTCTATGTATTTTTAAAAGGGTCCCGAAAGGTTCGTGAATCCCTAAATGTATAAGGATTATATGCACATCGAATTACCGCACCGCGGATGAAGTCCTGAAAAATCAGGAGGGCACCTGCCGAATATCAGTGATGAATTTGAAAAAATCGAAATGACGTCAGTATGTGGAGTGTCAACTTTGCTGAATCACGCGCAAATTGAATCAAGTCAGAATTAGTGCGTGATTCGTAAAAGTGTCCAGTCCAGTAGACAACTACGGTGTTATTCTTAAACTCATATTACTCGCATATTTGTGTGTAAAATGCATTTATTTTCCAAAATGTTCAAATTCTCCCTTCGGGACATTGATTCCTCCGTTAAGTTAAGCGTCAGTCAGTGGTACGCACATTGATAGTATAATAAACAACGATCACGTGATGTTAAGCGTCAGTGAGTGGTACGCACATTGATAGTATAATAAACAGCGATCACGTGATGTGATTATCCACTTATATTCAGTTAAACAGTCACATTAATTACAATATAACTTATTATTATTATATTATTGGTCGAAGAGGATTTACTGTCTCGATCATTTGTCATGGTGAAGGGACGTAACAGAAGCTGAATGCGTTGCATTTTTTTTTTTATAATTTTACTGAAACAAAGTTATGCCATTTATGTGAAGAAGCAAATTTTCTAACAGAGACCGTCGTTAATTTTAGTTCATCTGCCTCATTCGTAAATGACATTAACAATCTATTTTCAGTACAAGAAAATTGATGCACAGCATGAGGTCGCCACAGAAAATGTTGCATTTAAAAGAATAAACCAAACAGTACTGAGAAAAAGGAGAATGCAACAAATAATGATGGTAGTGCACATTGTCATTATGATACACCTGTTTCAGTGCTTGGTAGCAATGTCATAGAACGTCCAGACTGTATTGTTCCTATACCATTAAGGTATCCTGTTGGTTTAATTGGCGGAGGGACTATCAACCTTAACTTAAAGGAAGTTACTTAATGAAAAAAATCGAGAAAATATGCGTAACATTAACAAACAACCAAGAAAATGTGCTGTACAGTACAGTATTTGTTTAATTATATGGTACATGTCTTTTAAAGTTACAAGTCAAAAGCGCTATTCACTGAGCCACGCCAGCCCTCGTAAAGAGAAATGAAAATCCTAATAATTTGAGAAACTTGGAAACATATAAAAAAATAATGTTTGACTTGGTGAGCTCTCCACACACACGCACGCACGCACGCACGTACGCACGCACATATACACATACGCACACATCGATGAGCTACGCCCAGCTCAATGTTTAAAGCAACCAACTCAATGAGACCATACTCTATCTATTACTTAGAGTACACCATTTATTTTGAAAGGTGTTTTTTTCAATTAAACGATTTACACACCTGTGCAAATACAAACGGAATTTCAGTGACCATGCTACAAGTAATAGACAAAGTACGGTCTCATCAAGCTGGTTGATTTTAACATCAAGATGGACTCGCCCATCGTGTTGTTTTAACCAACCAACGTGATGAGATCATACTCTTTGTTTTGTAGCATGTCCATTTCAGCTGTCTGCCACCATTTTGCGGTCTTTTCTGATTCCCTTTCAACTCTTCAAGCACTGGGTAATATGAAACATGATAACCCAGTTGTGCTTCTACTTTTAGAAAAGTACAACTCTCTTATAATTGATAATGTTATTATTTTCTGCTGGCTTCCAAGCCATGTAGGAATACGTGGTAATGATAGAGCTGATAGTGCTGCTAAGGCAGCATTATGTCTACATATATCTAATACCAAATTACCTTATACTGATTTTAAAAGTTGTATTAACACATATATTCGTAACTCTTGGCCAACCGCTTGGGATTTGTCAGTTAACAATAAACTCCATTCAATTAAACCGTCACTCGAAGAATGGCGTTCTTCTAGTAGACCGATTCGTCTAGAGGAAATTGTCCTAGCCCGGTGCAGGATAGGGCATATACGTTATACTCATTCATATTTATTACAAGGTGAGCAATTACCAGAATGTATACCCTGCTTTGCACCGTTAACGGTCAAACACATATTGCTGGAATGTGTGGACTTTGATCCTATGCGTCGAAGGTACTACAATGTCAATACTATGACCGAGTTATTTAATACTGTAGATTTTAGTCTAGTTTTAGATTTCCTGAAGAAAGTCAGACTATATAAATCATTATAATATATTCTTGTATAAATGTACCTCTTTATATACCCGTTTTCGGGCATTTGTTGATTTACGTATATAATTTATATTACTACCATTTCATCTCTTACTTGTAAATAGTTTTATCTTTATATACTTACATTAGTTTTTAATTAATCCTTCATTTCTTCATCATTCATCAGTTTTTGCGCACAATATGACCTATTTATGTGTCGACGTGCCGTAAAACACCATTCATTCATTCATTCAGCTGTCTGCCATACTCTAATTTCCAATAACTGGTAATTAGCGTGTTTTTTTTTTCTTAAGGTGTTATTTTCAGTTAAACTATTTACACCTGTGCAAATACAAAAGGAATGCCAGTGACCATGCTACACATTTTGATAAATCTTCAGAAGAAGTCAAAGAAAAAGTCAGGTACTGCGACGAAGTTTGATTTTCTCATTGTTGTTATGGACAATCAACTTAAAAAACTAGTCATTGGTGGTTGTGCTAAGCTTTTAGATTATCTACATAAATATGCAAATACTTAGTTTAATTAATTAACTCAACGATTTAATTATGTTTAATGCTCAAGAGTAGAAGCCAGAATACTCGGTCAACTAATAAATTGCTAAAAATCCGTATATATTTTTACCTCAGCCAGTAACTTATTACTGATCATAAAATAGAAATATAGCAATGCAAAACAAAATACCACTTAAAGGGACATACTGAAATCTTAATTTGTTTTTAAAACTCGCGGCGTCCCGTTAGTTTTTATACATAATTTGCATTTGTTCAATAAATTAATATTAATTATAAGAATAGTATAAAACAAATTTATATTCCATATTACTAACTGTTGATTATATAGCATCAACACTATATTTAATAAGAAATCCGCGGATTTACATGTCTCGCCTATCTGGTGGGGGAGTGCGGGGTTGGGGGTGGGTGGGTGGGTGGGGGGGGGGACTTAAAAATAAAAAGGTCGATGATGCATAAATGAAAGTTTATAAACATTTTAGTAACTAAATACAATGGAGTTTGCTGTTTGCTGAGATGACTATTAAGTGCATTTGTTTAAAAACACAATGCAATTCTATTAAAGATAAGAGTCCCAAAAGAGCCTGTGGGTGCTCTACTTGCTAAAACGGCTCTTATATCAAGAGTTATCGACATAAAATTTCCATCAGTACTTCCTTTAAAACATTGCAAAAACAACAGGGATAGGATGGCCTTAGATCGCTCACCAGGTAATCATGGGCAATAAGTCTGCTGTGTCTAGTCTGGCATGGATATTTTTTAATTTGTCCCACTTTCTTCTATGAATGAAATTTGACAAAAAATGAGTGGGGATGGGTGGGGGGGGGGGGGGAAAGGGGGAGGGGGGAGGGGTGTTATATTAACATTCTAAACAAATATGGTAAAGATCAGATAAAAAATGAATTGACTACAAATTTAACAAAGAAAAATACAATATAGCATTTTTCAAGAAATCAAGGGCCATAACTCTGTCGTTACTAACAAGATCTAGCTGGTTTAACTTGTCCAAGATGTCATTGATATACCGCGCTTTGCACAACTAGACATCATACTGAGGCTTCTGCCACATTTTGTAGAAATCCAACAAGACGTTTAAGAGGAGTATCGACGACAAGAAATTTAAAGTAAAAATGTGAAAGGGCCATAACTCCGTCATGAATCAGCGAACTAGAACAAAAGCGCGATATGCACAACTAGACATCTTATCGATACTTCCAGTTAAGTTTCGTCGAATCGAACAAGGCGTTTAGGAGGAGTAGCGCCGACAAGAAATTTAAAAGTAAAAATGTCAAGGGGCCGTAACTCCATCAAAAATCAACGAACCGGAAAAAAACGCAATAGGCACAGCTAGACATCATAGCAATGCTTCCTGTTAACACGGCATTAACACAAAAAATAAGTAATTAAAAAGAAAAGTTATTAAACAAAAAAAAATGAAATAAAAAATATTTAAAAAAAAAGAATAAAAAAATTATTAAATAAATCAATCAATCAAATAAAAAAATAAAATAAAAAAATAATAAAAATATATATATTTTTTAAAAAAAAATGTATATATTAAAAAAAAAATTAAATAAAAAATGTACTAATAATAAAAAAAGGGGCAAAACATCTGGAAAAGTTTGGTAAAGATCAGTTGAAATATGAAGGCCCTATCATCTTAACAAGGCAAAATATAGCATTTTTCTAAATCAAGGGCCATAATTCTGTTGTTACTGATCCGATCTGGCTGTTTTTCGAACTTATCCGGGCTTTTATTGATATTAACAATCTGTTAAAGTTTGGTAAAGATTGGATGAAAAATGAAGGCCCTACCTTCTTAACGAGGTAAAAGTTAACAGACGACAGACGGACGACGGATGGACGACGGACAACTCTCCATCTTATAAGCTGGCCCTTGGCCAGTAGAGCTAAAATCATCAGCTCCAAAAAGTAGGTCAAGGTCATAGATGAAATCCATGCGTCCAAAAAGATGCACTACCCAAGACACAATTATTCTATTTTGTCTTTTCCAAAGATTAAGCTATAAATTAGGTTTAGTGCATAATTATAGTTCATGAGAAAATGATGTAAATGTAACAAGTAAAGTTATCTGCTCTTTGCTTGGACGGTGAAGGTCACATCCACATTTGCTTTGTCAATCAAGATACAATTATAAACAGTTTGAAAGATCATAGTATATACAGTTTGTGAAAAAGTGACCTAAATGCCAAATTTGAAGGAAATTATAAGGTTATCTGCCATTTTCTTGGACAGTCAAGGTCACATCCACATCTGCTTTGTCACGTTGCGATGTACCACCCTAGATACAACTATAAACAAAATTTGAAAGGTGTAGTGTATACAGTTTGCGCGAAATTGACCTCAAAGCAAAAGTTGAAGGTATTTTTTTTAATTATCTGCCCTTTGCTTGGAGGGTCAAGGTCACTTGCACATTTGCTTTGTCACGTTGCGATGTACCAACCAAGATACAATTATAAGCAAAGTTTGAAAATTCTAGTGTATACAATTTGTGAGAAAATGACCCAAACGCAAAACTTGAACGCCGCCGCCGCCGCCGCCGCCGCCGCCGCCGCCGGAAAAGCAACACCTATGTCTCTTTTTTTCTTCGAAATGGCGAGACAATAAATACTAAAAAGGGGATCCTTTCGAATTAACGAACACAAACAAGAGATAAAAGTAGCAGATTCGGTTTTATTAAGTCTGTTCATGAGAGGTAATGTAGGGTACAATTCCTCTCACGACTCCTAGCACCGGCTTAAGCGATATTCTACTTTAAAGCCACAAAGATTGGGCTTGATGATCCAAAAGGACCAGTTAGTAATAACACTACAGATTTGTAGTCGGGGCGACTTTTTACTGCCGCCATACAGCACTAAACTAGTGTGAATGTCAATAAATACTGAAAAGGGGATCCCTTGAAAGCAACAAACACAAACAAAAGATAAAAGAAGCAGACTCGGTTTTAATGAGTCTGTTCATGAGAGATAATATAAGTGCACACCTCCCACGTCTTCTAGCATCGGCTTAAGCGATATTCTACTTTAAAGCCACAGAGAGCGGGCCTGATGATCCGAAAGGAACGATAAGTAACACTACCTGTCGTAAAATAAGAAGAAAGAAATCAAGATTTTATTTAATTATATGCAAGCAGGTTTAATGAGCAAGACAAAATGATACTGAATTAGTACATCGAGACGCTGATTTCAATGCTCGATAAGAAGTTAGTCCCTTTAATTTCTGCTCAATGTTCATTTAGGTCATATACCACTATTGCATTTCCCATGGGCCTCCATTGTAGCCTTTTGGCCTACAACCCCTATTCATCGGATGATTAAACCTAACGTTTTTTAATGAAGTATCTTAGAGACACTCAAAATGATCAGCAAATTGGGGGTATTATAATGCTTTCAGCCTCTAATATTGCATTGAAGGTGGGTACCTCCAGAATGGCAATAAAGACATTTTACTTTTTGCAAATATACTCTCAGTAAAATAATTATTGTATCCATAAAAATGCAAATTTCAGTCAAAATATCCTAAATGAACATGTTTTATGTTGGAAATATATTTTTTTGGATGTTTTACGGGGATTTGTTATGATTTGGGTAATTTAATCCAATCAGAATCTACCTTACAATCTGACTATATGCCCTAATAGACCCTATTTTCCCCCCAACCAATCAGAAGCCCCAAAATCAAAAGTGGTATGTGACCATAAGCCAGAATATTCGTCAATTAATACATAGTTCAAAATCCGAATATATATTTACCTCTGTCAGTAAATAATTACTTATAAAAAAAAAGAAGTGTAGCAATGCAAAACAAAACATCTCTAATTATAAAACTAATCATATCTGGTTTTTGATGGAACATGAATACGTAGTTCTGATTAATGTATTACTACGCATTGGGATATTTCTTGTTGATTAATAAAAACACCATAAAAACACAGCTGTTTATAAGTGGATTCGAACTGGTAGGCGTATATATATATATACATGTATATATATATATTTCTACCATAGCTCTAATAGATTTCCTTTGTTCTTGCTTATGATATATTTTTCATAAACCTGAAGATCTGAACCTAAACCGTGCTATAAATGCCGGTATATTTCAGCCGTGCTATTAACAGCGTTAGCGAGTGCATTATCGTCCGTACACGTGCAAGACTCATGCTCTATTGTATTTGTACCACAATAACTAACATATGCTGTGTATATCCTCGGGTATTACACGATGCATAGTGTGTATTTAGGATACTGTGGTACAACCTATTTATGGTCAACTTTGTAAACAAAATCGGTCAATCGATCGCAACAGACCAAAATCGGCCCTTGATCACCGCACAAGCGGACAGATCCTTATTTCTGGATATGTGGCCGTTATGCCAGCATTTACCCATCTGTTGTGTTTGTAATATAATGCGTGTGTGCCTATTACATTAATTTACCAATACACTATTTACAAGTCATCAGCTGAATAGTCGTCATAATTCAATTTAAATTATTAGTAAGGAAAATTAAGTTTAAGTCTTTCTTTTACATCGTCGGATTGTGAGACAAGTTGGTGCAACTTTTATTACTCACTCTCGATGGCTGCCTGGGAAGAACAATGTGGTAAATTATCTTGCTCAAGGATAAATAACATGGCCACGGCGAGGATCGAACCCACGACCTCTCGATCGGGAGTATATATATGTTTTTAAAACACATACGTTCTGCTATAAATGCAGTTTAAATGCGCCGTTAGCTAGTTTAAAAACTAGGAATAGATATTTTGGTAAATAATTAAGTTTAATGACATCTTTTCTACGTCTTTTCTACATAAAGCCTCGGTGATCGAGAGGGCAAAGACACTGGCAGCCTGCGTGTGGAACCTTCTCGCCTCTCACCGCTGCATATTCGAATCTCACTGGGTGCTTGACTTGAGAATGAGGAAGTGTCGATTCTTACGGATGGTGGGAGTTATACGGTACCAGTTCTACCCAGGAATACGTGAATAGTTTGCCTCCACCACTAAAAGTCGACCGTCATTGGGCTGAAAAATGACGCACGCACGCAAACGAACGCACGCACGCACGCACGCACGCACGCACGCACGCACACACACACACACACACACACACACACCTCTACATAAATATACCGTCTCAAGATCGTATTATTTGAACAAATTGTATTTGCTAAATCACCGCATTTGCTATTTCCAAGATTATATAATGATTTCTTAATGAGACTTCACCAAGCTGGCACTTACTGAAGGGCACAATTTGCCAAATGACATTTCAAAGCTACGTGCACAACATAATCATTTCGATGAGAAAAACCCCAAAAACATTGGTAGTGTGAAGTGGTTTTAAGCAGTAAATATTAAACAAAGCTGGGTTTACCAGTTGTTGTTTTTCGCAATGTTTGGTCAATACATATATTTTGTACCATAGCTCTAATGGTTTTCCTTTGTTCTTGTTTCATAAACCTGAAGGTCTGAGCCTAAACCGTGATATAAATGCCGTTGACCTACAGCTGCTATGCAGTTGCTATATAAATTGCATTACTGACTATTTCACAATAACCCAAAATTATACTATGCATGGTTCTCGTGCAGTTAATGCAAAGAGAAAGATCACCAAACACTATAAATGAATGAATGGTGTTTTATGGCACGTCGACACATAAATAGGTCATATTGTGCGCAAGAACCGACGTGCAGTTAATGCAAAGAGAAAGGTCACCAAACTATGGTATGATTTACGCTACACATAAAAACACGAGAATATCAATGATATATCTATAACTTATATTTCAGCCGTTCTATAAATGACAGAGATTTGGCAGTTATACCATGGTCTACTCAATTTTAAACGCGCGTAGTTGTAATATTTAGACACAACCTGTCAATCAAATATGTAAAACACGACTACCCATTATCAAAATAGCACTCCTTGACATTGGATTTGCCCAATAATACACACGGGCAATTGGCTGCAATAATCAAAACATGGGTCATGCTCATGCCGCGTGAAATGCTATTTCTTGATTGGATCGAGCTGTTATTTTTACTGAAAACTGCAACGCCCTAAAACTTCTTGCACATGCGTAGTTAGATAAATGGTTAAGGTACAAAACATTTATAGCGTATTTTTCTCGTATGCGATTTATACTGCAATCTCTTGCCTGCGGCCCTCGAGAAGCAATATAACTCGCATATACTCGAAAAAGTATGCTATAAATAATGCAAGAAGTTTTAGGGCGTTGCAGTTTTCAATAGCTCGATCCAATCAAGAATAAGCATTACCACAGGCCATGAGCAGGACTCGTGTTTTGAATATTGCAGCCAATCACCTTTGCATATCAAGGGGTGCTGTGTTGGTAATGGTTAAGTCGTTTTGATTGACAGGTTGGGTGTAAATTACAACAGCGCGCGCGTAAAATTGAGTAGACCATGGTATAACTGCAGATCTGTCATCTATAGCACGGCTGAAATATACCGAAATTTATAGCGGTTCAGGCTCAGACTTTCAGGTTTATGAAAATTATATCAAAGCAAGAACAAAGGCAAAATATTAGAGCTATGGTACAAATATTACATATATTACAAACTTTCCATACACCTCGTCTGTGCATATCCTTGACCCATATGTTAATGTACTATTGTGTTAAGTACACGGTTTCAATGAAACAACGGACGCGCAGGTATAAACAAACCAAGTATTTATAATCAGCTGAATTATTGTTCTTCATGGCAGATAAAACACAGCCTCATACACCGGTGGAAAAGTTTTCTTGGATACATACCGGACAAGGCTATCCACGTTTTACATGGGGGATGGAAATTCTTTTCTTGCATACCGGACAAGGATTTCTTGCATACCGGACAAGGATATCCGCCATTTTACCGGGGCTAGATATTTCCATCTCACCCTAGGGTCGAGATAAAATTCACGCGCGCCAACATCCGGCATGCAGGAAAACATGCAAAACGTTAGTAGCTGGCGGCGTGGACGCACAACATGTCTCTGATATGCAAGAACAAGAATCTATCATGGGTACTCGGTTCATATAGGGAATTCGAACCCTCGGTATAAGTGTTTTAATCGGAACCTCGGCAAAGCCTCGGTTCCGATAAAAACACTTATACCTCGGGTTGGAATTCCCTATCTTCACCGGATACCCATGAAAGATTCTTATAATCCGTCATTTTACCGGGGCTAGATATTTCACGCGCGCACAACATCCGGTATGCAGAAAAGCATGTAAAATGTTAGTAGCTGGCGGCGTCAATGCACAACATGTCTCTGATACGCAAGAAAAAGAATCTATCATGGGTATTCGGTTCAGATAGGGAATTCCAACCCTTGGTATAAGTGTTTAAATCGGAACCTCGGCAGAGCCTAGGTTCCGATAAAAACACTTATACCTCGGGTTGGAATCCTCCGGGTTGGAATTCCCTATCTTCACCGGATACCCATGAAAGATCTTATAAGCATTATGTGCTCTGTAAATTCAATATTATTATACTATATACATTATGTCGTATCCGTCAGAATGCACGCTCAAGGTGTTTAGGTGGACTATTTTATTTCCAATCCACTACATTCACATTCAAGATGGACTAGAATTCCAATCCACAAGTATTCACCTTCAATGTAGACTATATATTTCCAATCCACCAGTGTTCACCTTCACGGCGGACTAAAGGCGGATTATATATTTCCAATCCACCAATATTCACTTTCAATGTGGACTAAAGGCGGGTTTTATGTTTTCAATCCAACACTGTCCACCATTACGGTGGACTAAAGGCGGACTTTTATATTTCCAATCAACCAATGTCCAACTTCATGGTGGACTAAAGGCGTACTATCTATTTCCAATCCACCAATATTCACTTTCGCAGTGGACTAAAGGCGGACTATATAATTCCAATCCACCAATATTCACTTTCCCTGTGGACTAACGGCGGACTATATATTTCCAATCCACCAATATTCACTTTCACTGTGGACTGAAGGCGAACTATATATTTCCAATCCACCAATATTCACGTTCACTGTGGACTAAAGGCGGACTATATATTTCCAACCAGCCAATGTCCAAATTCACGGTGGACCCTAAGGCGTACTATATATTTCCAATCCACCAATGTCAACAGGCGGATTATATATTTCCAATCCACCAATGGCCACCTTCACGGTGGACTAAATGCGGACTGTATATTTCAAATTCACCAATATTCACCCTGAAGGTGGACTGTATTTAATATCAAAATCAACTTATTCAGTATTCACTGCTATATATCTCTAAACCTTCAAGGTGGGCTATTTTTTTCCACGAAAGAACGATCGATGAAAACTATGTATTAAAGAACAGAAAGAGGACACAGTTGCGCCTTAGGTCTATACAAAGAGGCCATGTGTTTTAAAAAGCCAGCCACTTTAAGAAAGAATCTCTCACTTTGGGAAGGAGCCCTTAAAATAGCCTTGTGTCGCGTCGAGGATTTTTAAAGTCAACTTTAACATATATAGTTTTAATATTCCCCTATAAGTGGTTTATTGTATTTCATCCGGTATCTAAAGTTGGCTGTAAGGTAGACAATATATTCCAATTAGCTGGAAAGCACATTTAGTATAGTTTTATTTCCAATCCACCAGTACCTTCAGTATGGACTATATGCTGATTACATGCTGGCAGTTTTTCTTCTTTTCTTTTTCTTGTTCTGTGTTTGATGTTGCGTTTTCAAATATGAAACAAATATGTTTCACACAACGTCCGCCTTACTGTTAACTGTGGAAATCATGGCTTGTATGCAGTATGTACCTATCATAGAGACATGACTCGTGGACGAGTGGTAAGTGGGTGGTCTGACTCCACCACAAAAAAAAGACCGTCATATATACCACACATGCATGCATAAAACTCACCAAAGAGAAGACTATCATGTCGATCGAGAATTTTTTTTAACCCGCGCTATATTTTTTAAACATGTTTCAAAATACGTCGCTACATGTTTCAAAATATATCGCCGCTCTCGTGTGATCTGTTTCCGTATTTGGAAACTTAATCCTGCTCAACTCACATACGTGACTATTTCTGGTTGTCGTGTTTGGCGGTTTTGTGTGTGTGTCATAGGTAGGGCGGAGTTAAGTTTCGAAATACGGAACCAGATCAAATGAGAGCGGTGACATATTTCAAAAGTAAATACCGAATATGTCTGAACAATATAGAGTGGGTTACGAAAACGTACTCGATCGGCTTGCTATTCTTCTCTTTTGTGAGTTTTGCATTGTTTTATTCTTTATTACCTCCCATATGGTGTCAGACCAGCCAGGAAGTACTTCCAGGTCATAGAATGCTAAAATAGTTCCATGAAAAAGTCCAGAGATTTTAGTTTGCATGTGTTTTCCCCAAGATTAGTTTTTATTTTATTGTTAAATCTAACCTGATGTTAAAGTAGTATGTCTGTTGTCATTAACAGTAAGTATTTTACTTGGTTTGTCAGGACTTTTTCTTTGGAGAGTATGAGGACAGAGGGTAGGTAGAGATGTGGTTTTGACAGATGTTTATTTCAAAATACGCATAGTGTGAATGAATGACGCGAAGTGTTGAAAAACTCAATCGGTGTTTTATTCCAGATATGGGACATCTGTGAGCCAGATGTGTGTAATTCACAGAATTAAAGTGTATTTAAAAGAACGAATGTTCTGGAACTTGTGACTGATCTCCAAAAATAGCCTATTTTGCATTGTGTTCAATGGGCTGGTTTTCACCGGTCTGACACCATATGGAGAGCATATGAACATAAACACACAGTATATACAAAATATAAACATAAACACACCATATATTCAAAAATAAGAAACAAACACAAACTGATCATGATTGGAAACATATATGCATATATGATTCAATAAAGTTCTTATTTTCAAAGTGAGTAATTATCATAGATAATAGTAATGGTTATGTACTATTATTAAAAAAAAATACACCAGTACATGTGAAAAACTATCATGTGATTGCAGACTTGAAACAGCATTCGCAACATCTCGTTCTTTTTTTCGAAGTATAACTCGAATGTAAGTCGAAGGTTTCCATGTTGATTACGTCATCCTATTGTGAAGCGCTTTAGATTCCCGCCAAAATGGATTTGCAGTCAGATTCAAAGTTATCACTAAAGTTTTGCAATGCCATTTAGTTGATTTCTCCATCTACAGTTTATTTATATGAAATCATCTGTGTTGTAATTAACAAACAAGCAACGCAAATTATACATCAACACGTGTGGGTAACGGCTATATTGTTTATACAGCAATAGCTAAGCAACAGTGCACTATTTATTGTGCCGTTGCCTTCCGGCGATCAAAATTCAAGTAGATTGCTTCACTGCGCATGCCCCGTTTCAATCAAACAAGCTTAATTTATATGTTTCACTCAAACAAGCTTAATTTATATAATATGTAAACGCTGTGTAGCAGTCTAAATATCAAGATTTTGAACATACCGATGTGTCGATATACACACGAGGAGTGACGATCAAACAAACTCGCTCGATGAGGTTTGGGTGATTTGACCCGGTAAAGTACCGTGCAAACCGTAACAAAAATATAGACCAGGAAAAGGATTGATTTTAAACATGTTTATTTTTTATAAAACATTGTATTATGTATTAAATGTTATACTCGTTTGAAATACGTATTATCCTTTTATAGTCAATTTAAGTTAAAATAGTTGAATATAAACATATTTTGTAATTAACTGCGTTTATTTTATTTACATAGCATGATGGTCTATGGGCGCTGTCATTGTTTATTCCACTTGAATGAAACCGAGTGCCCGAAAAGTAGTATCCAAGATGGTGTCTATTCCTTTCCGAGATTATTTTTGAACAAGAGACCCAAGTGGACATGTAGACGCTCTACTGGTATGATGTGATTCAAAAATATAAACATGATATAGGCCAACCCAATAAACATGTTTCCTATATATTACTCTATGTAAAATTTGATAATATCGAAAAACACAAACTTGATAGAGGCCAAGTACAGGATACTTAACTAGAATGGAATAAGTGGTAATATGTCGTTTGATAAATGTCCTTAAAGACCTAAGTTTAGCCATGGTGGCCATCATTGACGACTGGAGGCCCCAAAAACACAAATCTGAGGGGGACTAACCCAATGATCATTGTGATTAAGTTTTATCAAAATCCTTCCAGCGGTTTCAGAGAAGATGTTATTTTTAACGTTTTCCTACATACTCTATGTAAACTTTGGGTCGCTGTGGTGGCCATTTTGATAATTCGACGATAACGGAAAAAACAAATTTGATAGAGGCTAACCTAAGGAATATGTTTATGATATTTCACAATAATGGAATAAGTGGTTTCGGAGGAGATGTTGTTTGAAATTTTCTTAAATATGACCTAAATTTAGCCATGGTGGCCATCTTGGATGACTGGCGGCCGGAAAAAACACAATTCTTAGGGGGCCTATCCTGAAGATCATTGTAATGAAGTTTCATCAAAATCCTTCAAGCTGTTTCAGAAAAGATGTTATTTTTAGCCTTTTCCTATATAACTCTATATAAACTTTGGGTCGCTGCGGTGGCCATTTTAATTATTCAACGATAGCGAAAAACACAAACTTGATAGAAGCTAACCCAAGGAACATGTTTATGATATTTCACAAGAATGGAATAAGTGGTTTCGGAGATGTTGTTTGAAATTTCCTTAAATTTGACCTAGTTTTAGACATGGCGGCCATCTTGAAAGGGACTATCCCAAGGATCATGGTGATTAAGTTTCATCAAAATCCTTCAAGAGGTTTCAGATGTCATTTTCAGCCTTTTCCTAAATAACTCTATGTAAACTTTGGGTCGCCGTGGTGGCCATTTTGATTATTCGACGATAAAGAAAAAAAAAATTTGATAGAGGCCAACCCAAGGAACATGTATATGATATTTCACAAGAATGAAATAAGTGGTTTTGGAGGAGATGTCGTTTGAAATTTCCTTAAATTTGACCTAGTTTTAGCCATGGCGGCTATCTTGGATGACTGGCATCAGTCTGAGAGGGACTATCCCAAAGATCATTGTGATTAAGTTTCATCAAAATCCTTCAAGCGGTTTCAAAGAAGATGTCGATTTTATAAAATTGCAAACAGACGGACATACGGACGACGGACGAAAAGCGATCCCATAAGCTCGCCTGGTCTTATGGCCAGTAGAGCTAAAAATAAATGGTTGAGGCAGTTCCGATTGGAGGAGTGATCCCAAAGAATGACGGGATTGGCCTAGTTTTCACGATTGTTGACACAGGTGAAAATGAGATGAACCCTGGTAGAGGTTGTCTATGGGAGTAGTGTATATTGCTTCTGACACCTGTCATACCTGTATACATATGGTTAGACTGTTCCGATATCCATGTCGTGCCAACAATTCCTGTTTCCGTGACGTCACAAGAGAAGTGAAGCAACTAAGCTTAATGTATATTGCAGACACGTGCTCGGCATGCACAGTGATTCTATTGAGTGAAACAATCAGCAGAAAATCGGCCAGGCAGTAAACCCTGTTGCATATATAAGCAATCTAATTACCGTCAAAACATTGATCAGAAATGCTCGTATTCGAAACTTATGCAGCAACCTTAATTGAATAATGTATGCTTATCACCAACATGCGACTGTGGACAAGACATAGAAGATGCTGAACATTTTCTTTTTAAATTCGTCGATTTATTGAACAGAGGCGTAACCTGTTTATATCAACCAGACTGTTCCATCAGCTGAACGTTGAAAAATTGTGTGTTGGCAATACAGATTTTAGTGATAGCTGTGCAACCATATATAAAAGACACCAGACGTTTTAACTAGTATAACAACAACTCAGCAGTGTGTTCGGACTGACCCTATGTACTCTTATTAAAACATATGCTATGTCTCCTCTCCTCCTTCTTTTCTTTTTTTTTCTTTTCTTTCACCCAACTATCGTGGCAGCTGTTTACGTCTACATTGGTAAACTTTAGTTCATTTATTCTCTGTATTCATTGTTACTTAATATATGCACTATAGCCATAACATTACAATTGTTCTTTGTAATTGAGATTGACGGGAAGGGCCGTAACTAATGTTGTAAGAACTTGTGGCCCGACCCATTTGCATACTTTGTTAAAAAAATGCAATAAAATATGTTTAAACCTAAAAATAAGAAATAACATCACGAAAATAAGGCATAATGGTTGCTCTGTAACTATTAACTATCGCCCTATAATTATTATTAACTATCTCGTATGTAGTTATTTCATAAGCTCTGTGTTCTTTTTTGTTTACTAATCCCGGATACGTAATAGATAGTCTCATCAAGTTCAACAATCTCCACGCAGAGTTATCGTTCCTTGCACTCACATATATCTCTCCTAAATTACAAGATTTTGGTAAAACCTGTTAAATTGGAATATGTTTGCCTGAAACTTATTTTTTTCTTGTGTAAATATAATTTTCAGAATATCTGCAAATTAGATGTTGCAAGATTTTAAATAATGCATGAAAACAATTTAGTTTTAATCGGGACTATTTTACTACAAAAATAATACGTACTTAGGTCTCCTCAATCGAAACGCATATGTAAACATTTCAAACCGAAGCTCGATAGCAGAAAATTACTAAAAAAATTAACTCATAGAGTTTTACTTTGAAAATATTGAATATTATACAATTATGGACTTTTCAGCTGTTATACATGATGTGATATGCACCAAAAAAATCATTATTGACCGAGGCGATAGCCGAGGTCAATAATGATTTTTTGGTACATATCAACATCATGTATAACAGCTGAAAAGTCCATAACTGTTTTATTATATAACCCTCAATTTACAATTATATAAAACAGGTCAATATCAAAAAAACAATTATATAAAACAGGTAAATATCAAAAAAACAGGTCAATATCAAAAAAACAGGTCAATATCGCTAGATATTTTTTCTAAAAAATTACTTTTTAGCCAATGAAAACGCGTCTATTTATAGGTTATATAATAAAGGTCTATATTTTATCTTTGCGGATCACGCAAAAGGATTTATTATAAACATAGTCATAACTTTTTTGAATAATCACGTGACCTAACCGTTCGCCCTACTTTCTTTGACGTTGACAGAGTCAGAAATGACTCTGGTTTTCTGACTCTGGTATAGATTGCAAGTTCAACTGTTGGTTGATTTAAACATCGAGATGGGCGTAGCCATGTTGATTGCATGCGATGCCGCAACAGTCACACGCTTATAATGGTGCATTTGAATAAAACCAGACGGATGTGGTTTTTTTGTATGGTGTTTTACGTCATTTTCAACACATGTAAGGTTATATATGACGGTCGATGTTTTTGTGGTGGAGGCAGACCATCCACTTTTCCTGGGTAGAACCAGTACTGTACACCTTCCGTCATCCGTAAGAATCGACACTTCCTCACTTACAAGTCGAGCTCCCAGTGGGATTCGAGCCCGCAGCGGTGAGAGGCGAAGGTTTACAACGCAACATCGTTAACCAGTCGGCCACGGAGACGCTTAATATATGTAATAGATGTATATGTTCATTCACTAAATATATTTAGACAATTCTGACAACTTTCCAAATTGCTAGCAACAATCCATTAGTTCGTATAGTTTTAAAGGCAGAATATGCTTATTAACACATAAACTGAAACAGTTGACGAAGAACTAGGAAGCGTTCCAACTTAGAGAATTACGCTAGCAAATCAACTGAATAAAATTAAACTGTACACGCTATGCCGATTAAATATCTGTGTACTAATTACGCTGTATCCCTTACAGGCTGCGCCCACGCTAAGCACAACTCACGACGTGTGCAGATCCAGATGTTTTATTTATAGCAAAGGCAATGTTTATGTAAACACAAGAGTTAAAAAGTCAGCGTGCCTTTTTAACGAAGCGTGCGTTTCTAATCTGTTATTTCTATTAACGACTGAGTATATCGGGTGTTTTAATGCAAGTTTGGCGGTAATATTGTACACAAATACTTGACACAAAGTCTCTATCATCTCCGTTAACGTTAATATTAAGCATATCCCGACTTTAATAACTATTTTGAAACACTATTCTAATAATCTATACTATCTGAGGAGAGTATCTATTGATTCGAAATTCCAGATACGACATATAATTCTGTTTCCCCTTGTAGATATCTTTCCAACTTATAGGACATTTTAAAACGTGCTCTCTGTCACGAAGGTGAATATACATAATGTCCATAGTATCGTCGCACGCAATGACGATGTAGTGTCTAGACTTATTACGTGAAGGCGGTTTATGCAATATTTATAGCTAATGCGATGATACTGCTTCTCGGGGGCCGCATCCCGAGAGTGCAGTATAAATCGTATACGAGAAAAATATGCTATAAATGTTTTGTACCAGAGCCATTTATCCAACTACACATGTGCAAGAAGTTTTAGGGCGTTGCAGTTTTCAGTACAAATAACAGCTCGATCCAATCAATAAACATCATTATCACGCGGCATGAGCATGACCCATGTTTTGATTATTGCAGCCAATCGCCTTTGTATATTATTGGGCAAATGCAATGTCAAGGAGTGCTGTTTTGGTTATGGTTTAGTCGTTTTGATTGACAGGTTGTGTGTAAATTACAACTGCGCGCGCATACAATTGAGTAGACCATGGTATAACTGCCGAATCTGTCATTTATAGCACGGCTGAAATATACCGGCATTTATAGCAGGGCTTACTTAGGCTCAGACCTTCAGGTTGTATAGGATTGGTATAGGATAGAGCATGAGTTTTGCATGTGTACGGGGAGATAATGCACGAGCGTTAGCGAGTGCCTTATCGTCCGTATACGTGCAAGACTCATGCTCTATTGTATTTATACCACAATAACTAACATATGCTGTGTGTATCCTCGGGTATTACACGATGCATAGTGTGTATTTAGGCTATTGTGGTATAATATTTAATTATATGCGGGGATCTCGGTTTTAGGTGACATCCGAACGAATGGTTAGGTGGGAAACGCTTTAAGGTCATTACCGCATTTCCTGTAGGCCTCCATTACAGCATTTTGGTGTAAAACCCCTATTTCTATATCCGAACGAATGAAAACACAATTTTTAAAAGAACTACGTTCGAGACATTAAAAATGAACAGCAAATTGCGGGTAATGTGATGCTTTCACCCTTTAATACTTCACTGAAGATTGGCACCCCCAGAATGGCAGTAAAGAAAAAAATATACCACCAGTATAATTGTATCTATAAGAAAAGAAAATTTCAGTCAAAACATCCTAAATGAACATGTTCTGGAAATATAATATGTTTTATGTTGTATGGGTATTTGTTATGATTTGGGTAATTTAATCCAGTCAGAATCTATCTTACACTCTGACTATATGCGCTTATTGACCCTATACCCTTTTTTTAACCAGTCAGAAGCCCCAAATCAATAGTGGTATCTGACCTTAAATATATGACCATTTTGATAATTGATCCAAATTCGGTGCAGCTGTGCGGATCGATATTATGATCCCGGGATCACTAAACCGTCTTGCAAACAATTACACTACTGGGCGGCGAAAATTGCTGTGTTGATATGAGGGTTCGTTCCAATATCAAAACTCTGAGTCCATTCCCGTATCAAGAAATAACTAATAATGTAATAAGTAATATTTATAGCATAATTGTTCGAGTACGCGTGTGCAAGAAGTTTTAGGGCGTTGCAGTTTTCAGTAAAATTAAAACAGCTCGATCCAATCAAGAAATAGCATCATCACGCGGCATGGGCATGACCCATGTTTTGACTATTGCAGCCAATCGCCTTTGTATATTATTGGGCAAATCCAATGTCAAGGAGTGCTGTTTTTCTAACTCGCAACAGAACGCCCTTTACAAAATAATATTGGGTAGACCATGGTATAACTGCCGAATCTGTCATTTACAGCACGGCTGAAATATACCGGTAGTTATAGCACGGTTTAGGCTCAGACCTTCAGATTTATGAAAATTATATCATAAGCAAGAACATAGGAAACCATTAGAGCGGTGGTACAACGTCAGATAATGAATACTTACAGTTTTTATATATAAACAGTAGAAATACGCATCATGTTCTAAGAAATGCGCTTATGAAAATATGCTTCAATTAGTTTTGCATTAAACAAATAAGCGTCTGGAGTTTGATGTCTAGCTTGCATCTCTTCTAAAGATCGTAGCAGCCAAGAAATAGATATACACTATTGATGTAGGTCATTGTCGGATATGTTCTGTTGAAGATAAAATAACGACAACAACCTCAGTACGGATATTTGCTATTTTAGACGTGAAATGAGAGATATGCGTCGTACTGCAACGGATTACACAATTTAGACGTGAAATGAGATATGCGTCGTACTGACTCGGATTACGCAATTTTAGACGTGAAACGAGAGATATGCGTCGCACTGAATCGGATTACACATAGTACAACATTACGCCTGACACCCCTCGTAATTTTTTAATATTATTGTTTTTATGTGGATTTTTGTTTTCGTGCTTGAGAAAGTCCATATAAAAATGACGCAAATACTTCCAGTTGTTCGGATGTATACATTGGCGACGTTTGTTTTTACCTTCTTATTACGTAAAAGTGTTGTCACAAAACTGAAGTAGTTGGATTGGTCAATTTGCCTCATTAAATATTCACCAAAGTACTCCAGCGTGATAGTAAGCAGAAAGTAGTTCGTGACTATGTATTACTGTGAATGGTTCATCGTGTGTGAGGGCTGGCGTGGCGCAGTCGGTAGCGCGGCGGATTTGTAACCGGAGGCCCCAGGTTCAATCCTCCGTGGTGCCACTGTGTTCCGTCCCAGGTTCAATCCTCCGTGGTGCCACTGTGTTCTGTCGGTGTGTTCTTGGGCAAGACACTTTTCCTTAGCCTCGTCCGTCGGATGGGGACGTAAACCGGTCCGTGTATCGGTCTATCCTCCGAGCACGTTAAAGAACCATAGGAATCTATTCGACAATAATAGTAGGGCAGGTTCCCTGATTCCTATGTATCCTTCCCCTCTCTCTGGGGCGGCTCTAAATAACCGTGTTGATGAGCCGTTAAACAACATTCAATTCAATTCAATTCATCGTGTGAATTTACATGTCAAGTATTCATCATTTCTATATAAAAAAACAGACTCCAACATTTCGTGTGTACATTGATTATTTTGACCGATGATGAGTGACATTCCTAATGTACAGTAATGTTGAACGGCGCAGTAATTTTTATACTTCTTGGTCGACTAGAAACATTGATGTTGGTTACATTTCTGGACTACTGCACCATAAGGCTCGACATGGAGGCTGTGGCCTTCTAGTTACTTAGAAGCATAGATGCTACTTGTTCTATTTGTTCATGTAACAAATCATTAATGTACATATTAAGGCATACAGGAAGTAAATCACTGTGGTATTCATGCCTGGTGTAGTCGGAAGGAGTTCCCAAATATATAATCCCTAACTTTTTTTGTGATAAAAGGCATTTTTGAGTATTTAAGGCCTGTTTTTCTGGCTGAAATGACTTTATTGACTTGTCTGTGATAGCTAAAAACCATTTGCATGGTTGTATGATGATTTTATTTGTCAACTTGACAGTTTTGAAAGTGAAAGTAGAACACATTTAAAAGGTGCCGAATGAACGCAGTTTGTTCACGGTATCAACAAAGATCAGAATTTTATTTTCTTATATGCCACATGACCCCTACTATTCTCAGAAGTTTTCTAGAGAGGCAGGTCTCATGACTAAGAACATGTAAGTGAATCTTAGTTTGAACTTCATTTTGAAAAATGGCTAACTAGAAAGCTTGGACAATATAGCATTGGACTTAATGGGATTTGATTTACTTCTGGTACACCTTAATACCATCTCGGCTCTTATCTGCTTCAATATTGGATATTATTAGAGAAAGTCTATGACATGTTCGGTGTAATTGTTGCAATAGTGTGTTGCAATACAACTCGCGCAATACAACTCGAGCAATACTATACAATATAGTGAACAACTCACATAAAACTATATTACATTTGCATAGGCATTTTCTTCAACTTCGTTTTGTATTCGCCTTAAAACGTATTGCTAAGTTAAATTGACATTTGTTGTTAAATATATAGTTGTACAATGGACCTTGTGTTCTTTTCATACAGTATTGTTCAGGCTCAAATTATGAGTATATTTGTGATCTCAGTTGATTATATTGTTTAATAATACTTTTTATTTCTGTGATATGACATTTTTTCGCCCTATATTTCATGCGTAAATAAAGGTTTACTGACCGGCAACGAATTTCTGATGGATATGACTAGCTAGGTCTATGTCGTATCGTATATTAAAAAACAACGTATTTATAGGGAAGTATGTGATAAATGTATTTATCAATTGTCTGGCAATAGTTGTGCAGCTATACAATTCAGATTTACCTCATTTCCCCACGCAGTGGTAAAAGTAGTATCTACGTCATGCAAATACTTCTTATTTTTACATACAACTTAGTAGCGGTTTTCAATCTATGTTTCTCTCCGGGACTATCAAGAAATGTTCATATGATGGTTAAGAGTTAAATTTGTTAATTGATAATACTACACAAAGGGTGGCCATTCATCTTTAATGATATAAGTTCCATTCTTGTTTTGTGACTATACACAATGGTGTACTTTGAAATTTGGATGATGTGATAAATTGGCTTAGTTTATTTAGAAATGATGTCTCGTCTGCTCTCGGCGGATAAATTGACTTTTCCTTGGACCAATCTATTTTACATAACAAATAAAACAACTTTGAGTAAAATTGATCAAGCCTTTCTGATATAAAAGGCACAACGGGGCGTCCGTGGCCGAGTGGTTAACGTCTCTGACTTGAAATCACTTGCCCCTCACCGCTGTAGGTTCGATCCCTCAGGGGCCTAGGAATCTTTATGTGAGGAAGCTATCCAGCTGGCTTGCGGAACGTCGGTGGTTCTACCCAGGTGCCCGCCCGTGCACGAAAATTGCCCGGAGGGGCACCTGGGGTCTTCCTCCACCAATGGAAGCTGGAAAGTCGCCATATGACCTTAGCTGTTGGTGCGACTATAAAATCCAATTCAATCAATAAAAGGCACAGGTTCTGCGATATACGTATTCCTTCTAATCATTGTGTTCACACAATTGAGTGTTGAATTATTGTCTTGTACTATACGGTTGACATTGATCATGCCTAAACCCTCATTACGTGGCCTGAGTATTAACTTTCATACCCCATCCAACCCCTTCTCCAAGAAGCGAAAACGGGTTGGATGAAATAAAACCTTACTATCAATTTAAAACGTTTGCATATTGAAAATTTAAAACATTCAATAGGTAATTTTAAACAGGTTATCGCATGTTTTCAGTAAAAAAATGTTTTTAAACTTATTTTATTGTCGAAATATCCGTTATAAAATCCTGCTAATATAAGTTTGTAGCGGGACCACGTAATATATGCATATAGTTCACTTGACGATATCCCATCCATTTTGGATTTAGATAGTCCTTGAAACGTAGTCGTTTTATTTCTAGAGATTTTTTATTGTTTTATTTACCATTATTTGTTTGAATCAACAGATTGGAAGCCATTAACTATATCTTGAATAAACGGTAGCTGAATCCCGGACATTTAGCATTTTCCCTTTACAGTGAACCGAAGATTATCGATAAATTTGCCATTTTATGAGCGCGTATTTAACGTATAGCAGAAAGTTCATAGATGTTTGTGAATATGTCTTAATAAAACACCATGCCAGATAAGAGGATGATAGCAAATGCAATATACGCAGGAATTTTACTGTACGAAGTCTGGACAGGTTCCAGAATCAATGTTATAGTAGTGTGTTTAACTACATACATATAATGGACTGTTCTTTCTTTGAATTAAGACCATCCCAATTATGTGACAAAGGGGTGTTTTGAGGAAAAGACTGATCAGCAGCCGGACATTGTAAACCCTGATCAGCCTGCGCAACGACCATTACAGTCGTGCTTAGCGGGTTAATGGTTAAAAACAGCATCAATCTACTTCGTTATTGGTAAAGCACGGTACTTTAGCCACTGCTGGCCCCGTTTTATTAAAATCTTACGATCAGTCTCTACTTTTAAAACTGTTCACATTTTTGCAACGAAGCATACAATGTAGACAAGTATGTGTGCATTATGTGCAGAAATATCAAAAGTATAAGAAAATGAAATGAAATTGCATTCATTTGAGAATTGTAAATCAAAGTAAAGAATTTAAGAAATTAACTTACGATCAAAATTGTCGTAAGTTGTTTCATAAAACCGGGCCCGTGCCCTATGTTTTTGTTGTAATGGATTCACATTTTATTGCCTCGATATGCGTAGGAGCAGAGGGTGTGTGTGTGTGTGAGGTGGGTGGGGGAAGGGGGTGGGAGAGACGAAGGGGGTGTATGAGTTGAGCTTTTTTGAAAAGTTCAGTACACAAGTTATCCCCCTTTTTCTTAACCCATGCATATTTGGTAAAAACACATACAATCTACAAACATCACCTCAATTTGTCCAAGACAATATTCTCTATACGTTGCTTTCGAAAGAAATCACAGAAAAACACAACACCGATTGTATAGGTAAACTTACCTCCCTTTAAGGTTTCCATAGCATCCATATAAAAGTATCGGTAAAATTTGAAACTGTTTAAAGGAATATTTATTACTCAGTAAAGTGTGCTTAAAAACACCAAACATTGTTTAATTAAAGCGCTATCCAAGCTGTCCTACGCCCTCAAAAGCTAGCCTATGGGAATACCTGACCCCCCCCCCCCCCCCCCCCAAAAAAAAAGTGGGGATGGGGGTGGGGAGGGGGTTGGGTACGTGTTGTTTTTTTGGTGAGTATAATGATTGTGAAAGTGTTCTGTTTAATGCATGATTTTCTCTACTATATCTAACTAAGATACATAGGCCATCAGGGTTTATAGAAGGGTGTATTCAATATTGCGAGGGTTTAGGGTCAAAAGCATTCTCCGACGCCTAAGCTTACGATACATTTGCAACGAGAATGGACCAATATGATTAATGAACACATTCTCTCCTGTGATTTAAGTAATTATAGAAAGTTTTGGTGACGAAAGTCAAAACTCTTTGATAATTTCCTTGAAATGCCGATGTGACTGCATTTACACAAAACGCTTGTAAAGTTTACTGACTAAAGCGTCTGTATAACGGGATCACGCTCAATGCGGCTGTCCAATAATCACCGGTCATACCGTCACGTGTCATCTAGTCACGTGTTTTTCATTCACGCGCTCCGTAATTATAGAGGCTCCCCCACGGGACGTGATGGGCTGAACTTCAAATTATCGTGTAAAATGTCGCCACTTTGAACGACTGATGGCATATCGTTGCCATGGTCACCACACCGTATCTTTGATGACGCTTAATATATTTGGAATTATCGACATATTATTGTCGCAATTGTAACGAGAACACTACTCAGTAGCGATTAAATAGCTGCTAGTACCATCTTTATGAAGTCTTTCGTATGACCCGACCTGGGATTGAACCCACGGATGCTGTACCACTAGGCCACGGCACGGTTACCGGTACGATATTATATATATATATAATATCGTACCGGTAACCGTATATGGACGTTTGATTGTAATTGGTCATTAAACTGTTTAATATTGTTATACAGCATACAAACTAATATGGACTTTTAATCTCCGAGTAATTGTTGACCAGTACAATCAAACGTCCATACTGGACAGCTGACTGATTTCATCCGGAAGTACCTCAAACTTTGTTCCAATTTGTTAATGTCCAAGACATTGCGGTTTAATGTCCATTTTCGGGGGCTTCGGTTTTGGGGCTGTGTCAAGTAGCACACAAACTCGATAAATAACACTTTTTTTTTTCTGACTGGTTCTCTAAGCTTGCGCCACCGTGGTTGAGTGATTAACGACGATGCGTTGTCAACTTCTCTCCCCTCACCGCTGCGGGTTCGATTCCCATTGGGAGCTCAACTTGTAAATGAGAAAGTGTTGATTCTTACGTATGACAGGATTTCTGGTTCTACCCAGGAAAAAAGGGGTTTGTCTGCCTCTAACATAAGCAAAATCGACCGTCATATATGGCCTATAATGTGATAAAAATTACGTAAAACACCATGTGACTGCAAATCATCCTTGAATTTGCTAAACACACGCAATAAGTACTAGTATGGGTTCATTACAGTTGGAATTTGCTGATCTTGCATTTTCACAAAGACCTACGTCGATGCAAAAATGTTTCAAATCCAATTATAGATCTGTATTGAGATTAACGATTATCCTAATTGATAAAGCACTTCATCTGGACTCGGAAATGGAAGCTGTACACAGAACAAATCATATCTCCACTACACGGTCCCGCAGACACGAAGATGGGAAATATCTATTTATATATCGCGATTCGCGATTTAGAGATACCAATTAACGTAATTGGCAATTAATACAGACAAGAGGTGTTTTGTAGACAGTGTAGGCAACCTGATCACGCCACATTCTCTATTCTGAGCCAGGCTTGTAAGAAATATTATAGATTAAGAAACCAAAAGGAAAATTGTTAAATTGTTTTCGTAAGCAGCCTTCTTCCTTTCGCCTTCCCTTTCTCACTACGATTACGCAAACACAAATGTTTTGCTTTTTTGCTGTTTTGAACTCAAAAGTGGGTATTCCTACAGTTTGACAACGAAAACGCGATTTGAAGATCACCAAGAATAAAGGCCTTATATTAACTAGAAGGGTGTTCCAGGAACACTTGTGTTCAATCCTTCATGAATTATGAGCAGTCTTTATTAAGTGTTAAAG
>JAWPHD010009290.1:0-105381 GCA_037043455.1 Cyrtodaria siliqua
GGTATTTTATGTAATTTATAAGTGCACCGAGTGATATGTGTAGAAACAACATCATCCTCAGTAGATTGAACTACAGTATACGAATTAGTACGACCGAGTTCCAGAGATAATACATTGACGTAATGTAGGCATAACAATAATTTAGTTACCCATCCAAGTACTAACCAGACTCTACGTGTCTGAAATGTAATGATCGGAGAATAACCGTATAGACATTATTAAATGCATACTATTTTGTTATATTCCCTTAAGACAGAACAACTGTATAAATTGTGTTAAACAGTATAATGGTATTTACTTGAGCAAAAAAGGAAACACTTCTCTCAGTGTAAACAAAATAATACAAAAGAATGACACACATATACTGAGTTGCAAAAGAAAGTGTACACTGAGTTTTGTTTAGATTTAATTGTATAAAGTTTTTTTAGAATCACATTTACAAATTCCAAAATGAATATGCCATGTTTGGTACCAAAGTTTTTATCAATCGATTGTCAATAACATGTTTTCATTTTTTTTCTCAATAGGTTGAATTATTAAGGGACTGTCGCTTGATAAAGAGGATAGGGTGTAAAGTAACATTTTCAAAGTGTACCCTTTCCTTTGCAACTGAGTATATATTGCACGATTAAATATTACATAGTAAATTATCCTAACCAGTTTTAACAAAAAATGAGTAAAAACGTCCTATATTACTCACAGCACCAAAGCGGAAGGGCATCGTTTGCACAACCTGCATCACACACTGTACCACACACTATACCATACACTGTACCACATAATGTACCGCACACTGTACCACAGCACATTTAATATTCGATTAACAGGATAATACAACACAGAGAGTGGATAATATACAACACAGAGAGTGGGTAATACACAAACAGAGAATGGATAATACACAACACGAGAGAGTGGGTAATACACAACACAGATACTGGGTAGTACACAACTAATTGAGTACACAGGGAGTGGGTAATACACTACACAGAAAGTGGTAATACACAACACCAGAGAGCGGGTAATACGCAACACAGAGAGACATAGAGAGTAGGTACTATACAACACAGAGAGTGGGTAATACATAACACAGAGAGTGGGTAATGCAAAACACAGAGAATGGGTAAAGGCAGTGGTAGAAATATCTTTAACATTATTTAAACTGAGTTATAAAGCGTATACAGTATTTATAATTATATAGTATTAGTATAGTAAGATTGTTTTATCATCATTTATCGTATGTAACATGCTAAGTTGCAAGTAAGTAGTGCACCTTTAACAAAAACTAATCTGCGTTTGCTCTACAGAAGTTAATAGTTTCTTCCATTGCGCATACACTACTTCTCAGTGATTCAGAATTCGTAAATGCTCTGATGACCGTACAGAATATCATTTAAAGCAGGCGATTTTAATGTAAAATGAATGTATCCTAAGAAAAAAAGATAATCAATGAAACTATTCAATAAAAACGGAGGTTTAATAAAAAGGAGGAATTAAATTACTGATTCATGTTTTAAAAAATCAAAGCAAAGACACAATCTTTTTCCTATCGCTATTGTATTATTATAGGGTAAAAGTGGGTGGAGTTAAGATCGGTGTAAGTATATTGTCAATAGTTAGTTTCCTGATCATGTTTAGATAAAGGAAGTATTATTCTATTTCTCAAGATGTATTACTTATCTTAGAAGCACACAATTCGTAAAAAACTTTAATGTTATAAATCATGAATTGTCGTCTCTTGAAACTTGTGTGTGAGTCATCTACACGGGATATTGTAGATAAGTGTTTGCGTCAATATTATATAATATGCTTGAAAATTCACCTAACAATTTGAATATAAACAAAAATTAGCACACGCAATATATTATTAGCCACTTGTAACTGCATGAGATGACTTTAGTAGCTTACAGCCAATTACATGCAAACTAGTGGCATTATTGAAAACTGGATACAATCGTAATTCATTTTATAAACCGATATCCTCTGTCAAAAGCTAATGTTGAGTAAAGATTTATTAACAATTGCTATTCTAATCTTACTGTATGTATAAATGGCAAGGTTAAATATTTTAACAATATAGTTCACTATAATTGCTATGGCAACGTAATGACAAGCATACAAAACTGGATACAATCGTAATTTTACAAACCGATATCCTCTGTCAACAGCTAATGGTGAGTAAGATTTATTAACATTGCTATTCTAATCTTACTGTATGGTACAAATGGAAAGGTTAAATATTTTAACAATATAGTTCACTATAATTGCTATGGTAATGTAATGACAAGCATACTGACAATAAAGAAAAGTAGCAGACTCGGTGTTATCGGGACTGTTCATGAGAGGTAAAATAATACGTTATCATTTGCACAAAAGTATTTGTTGTTAAGACTTATTTAATATTCACGTAATGAGTCTCTATAAACGTTAGTAAATATATAATAATAATTGTGATTTAACGTAATTATTCGCTATGGGATATAACAGTGAATCATTTGTCAGTTAGTACGGTTTCATTATTTCATTGTGTAAATCCTTCAACTTATGTGACGGAAGTAACCTTCGATAGGTACGTTATTTGAAGTTTTAACAAGGCTTCCTGGCCTTTCTCCCACGAAACCTAAATAAAGCCTTACATCAAAGATGGTCGTCCGGTATCATCACTTGAAGACGTGTTGCCTTCCAATTGGGATAAGCATAAACCCGATAACTGTTCTTCGTATGTCACTGAAGATATTTGTAGGAAACATATATTTAAATACCTTTCCGGAACTGTAAATATTAATGTATTGTTTAATTGTTTCAAAAAAAAAGAATGTTATATACGTTGTAGGTTTACAAATATTTACAGTTTCCCTATTGTTTTCATTTACAATTTCCCTATGAGTTTCCACTGCATCAAATAACAAATACGAATAATTGTAATTGGTCATAGTGTATATATTGTTTGCTTGCAAGGTACGCCGTTGAGAGAATGAATTCAAAATAAAATTGATTATATCACAAAACATAATGTCTTCGTTTCTTGACCGCACAACAACATTAACCGACTTCGACCGGAAGCTTACGCATACCACTGACGTGCGTTTATATGTTCTTTACAATACACATCTTATAATCTTATTGTGGAACGGTATCAGCTACCTTAACTTGGAGCTTGTTATATATTTCCCTATAATGAAATACGATATTTTATTTTCATCAACAGGTGATGAAGTGCAACCTATTATAAAAACGACAAGTGCTGGATTGTTCCCGAAGACACAGCAAAATGGAGACATTGTTCTTTCAGACTCATTTTACTCCTCAAGTTTACACTTTACTGTTTATTTCATCTGCAGTTTTGTGTTGGCACATAGCGGTAATTACCCAACAAAATCGTATTGCCATATACATAAACACATAGCCAACTGTTCGGATCATGGTCGCAATCTTACATATTTTCCCAAACTATCATCTACGGTACAGAGATATATATTTCAACAGAAATTATATTCCCTTTTGTAGACAATGCTACTTTTGCTAACATAAGTGTCGAAACATTCATAGCCTGAGCATGGGGATTTGATGGTATACGGAATATCGCGTCAAACTTCGTTCAGCTCATTTGTAAGTCTGGCGAATCTTGATAGTCTTCAGGTAATAATATCACAGTGGATCAACTGAAGGACCTTTTAAACGGCTTAGCAAATATGACGAGGTTAGAATGAGCTCAATCTCAATTCCATGTCACTGCCAACAATGACTCATGATAACATTTTCTCCAAATGAATGGAAGCAGGCTAAGGTATGTTTATCTTAAGTCAAACGGAATACGAACAGTATCAAAAGACATGTTTCAAACCTTGAGGAATTGCATCTTATAGACGTTGACCATAATCAGATTGAACACATACAGTTACCAGTACTAAAGTATTTAGTGACACTTCATGCATCATTTAATAATCTGGAAAACGTCCCAATGTTCTGTGTTGCAAACAACACCAATACAAGTACAACTCCTTTGCTTATGGATTTATACATGAAAATGAACACAATAAGGTATGTAAATGAAATGAGTTTCAAATGCCTTCACAACCTTAGAATACTAGTTCTATCTGAAAATTATCTCGTAGAATTCCAAATGATATTCTCTCGCAGCTAACTTATATTGAACAAGTGGCACTGGAATATATGAGAATAAGAACTTTCAAAATTCACCCACTTGCATTTCGATCTATGACATTGAGAATACTTCACATAGTCACTGAGTCTGAAGTACGGTCAGAAGATATTTTTATCTCAGTAAATGAAACATTTGCCCATAGTCCCAATCTGGAATCTTTGTACATCGAAAATATCAATTAGTTAGTTGTCTGATAGAATTTACACCAATCGAAATGCTTGCAAACAAACCCAAATTAGAAAGATTAATACTCTCAAGTAATCTCATACCTTCCGTACGATTTTCAAACTTAGAACAACTTTTAGAATTGAAATTGGCCTATAACATTATACAGCACTTTGATCGGAACAATTTGCCAAGTACAAAATTAAAAACATTGGATATGTCGGGCAACCCCTTTGCATGTCAGTGTGAATTAGGTTGGTTCACAGAATGGCTACGAGAAAAAAACAAAAATGTAGACATCAAAAATTACAAGAATTATACGTGTGCATATCCTTCCAATATGAAAGGGAAACGTTTGGCAGATGTGTCGTTTACATACAGAGAGTGTCATCCATGGGGTATCGACTTTTGGGTTGGTGTGATAGGTGTGACTGTTTTCGCTATAGCTGTCATAGCAATAGTTATATACCGGAAAAGATGGAATATAAAACATTACATATATCTCATGAAAAAGAGACGACATTATGAAAATGTTGAAGGACGTGAATTTATATATGATGCGTTTGTTGGTTATAACCAAAATGATTATGAATGGGTGATAGAACACTTACTGCCCACCTTAGAGACACAGGAAGGATATACACTTTGTATTCATGATAGGAACTTTAAACCTGGCAAGTACATCCACGACAACATTATAAGATGTATGGAAGATAGCAGAAAAGTCATTCTAATTCTTACAAATGAATTTGCGAAAAGTGCATGGTGTACATATGAATTAAAACTTGCACACACCAAACACATAGAGGATGAAACTGATCTTATAGTAATTATGTTACAAAGGCCAAATGCGAGGTATATGAACAAATCTTTGAAAGTGTTGCTTGAGACGACAACGTTTATAGAATGGACAGATAACGAGATCGGTCGGCAGCTGTTTTGGGATAAACTGAAAGATTCAATGAAGCGCCAATAAGTTTATTTTATTTTAAACAATGTTGGTTATTGGCGCCAATAGTTCAATGGCTATCTCGTTAAACTTACTGCATAATGCAAACACCGTTATATGAAGTAAAAACTTTAGATAGGAGATAAGTATAAAAAAAGATAACGTGTCTTGTTATGCTGACGACTTTATCTTTATCGCGGACCTGAGGAAGACTGTATATTCTTGATATATAATTAGAATGATGTGTAGTTCACAGTATTTAGGTACAGATAAAACGAAAAGTATACATGTTAGAAGTTAGTTAATGGCATAAACAATGTTCCTATATAAAATGGAGCATGTCGCCTCTAGTTAAAAACATCAAATATTGCTCAAAAGGGAGGCACCAATACAGACGCAAAGGTCCGGTTAAGGCATAAAGCAATGGCAAGTACGAAAATGTATAGGCACGTGTTTTATTTTTTCACTATTTCTTGTGTAGGGTGTGGGGATGGGGTTGATTGCAGAATTTAATACATAGTGTAGATTCAAATTGCAATTATTAGGTTAGTTTTACAGTACAATGTGTTGTCGCGTTCATATTAAAAAAGAATGTGGATCTAAATGAAACATTTGGAAATGGTAGTAATTTATTAAACTGCGTACATAGGAACAACTTAAACATAAAATATCACCATTCCGGTTGCAATGACAAACCGCAGTGCACTGGCGAAATGTACATGCGACTGTGAAATGTTTGTGTTACAAAGGAATACCAAACAAGTCCTGACAAAATGTGCTTTATATAATGATATATGTACAATGTTGTAGTTTTGTTTTTATTATTACATAAGAGCAATGCTAGATATTGTGTCAACGCCTGCAAGAAGGTGACTAATGTATCTAAGTAAGTGAATACGGTATTTGTAAGTGTATGTAAATAAGTGAGTATGTGTAAGAAGGGAAGAATAATGTGTTTAAATAAGTGAATACCTGTAAGAAGGAGGAAATAAGTTATCTAAATAAGTGAATATTTGTAAGAAGGAGGAAATAAGGTATCTAAATAAGGGAATGTTTGTAAGTAAGAGAATATTTGCAAGAAGGAGGAAATAAGGTATCTAAATAAGTGAATATTGGTTAGAAGGAGGAAATAAGGTATCTAAATAAGTGAATATTGGTAAGAAGGAGGAAATAAGGTATCTAAATAAGTGAATATTTGTAAGAAGGAGGAAATAAGGTATATAAATAAGAGAATGTTAAGAGGTGTTCCTTACATGGCCGTAATTGATAACCACGCGGAAGATACAAGTTCTACTTTTATTATGGTTGAGAAATAAATAATTAAATTCTTATTAAGTAACAAGTAATGATAACATGTTGTACTAAGAAATTTCAAATGATGAAACGAAAGGTGCGCGTCATCAAATTCACAATATAATATAAATATTTAACAAATATCTTACCAGGCAAATGGCACTTTAAAAGCTATGCTGATACATAATTATCGCCTGTCTTAGTCTGTATTAGCAAACTAAATACTATGTATTTCTAAAGGCTAACTACCGTAGAGTAGAGATGCTACTCCCTTGACATCTTCTAAAAGAGTGCCTAATTAATGTATCAGACCAGAACGGCGGGAATGAAAGATATATTAATAGAAACAAAGTGACCACTTACACACTCCACTGGACAAACCAGTTCCTCACACCCCATCTATAAATATATATTGATTTGTGTTCGCACACAGTATAATCAATAATCAATAATCCATAACAAGCTGGCTATTTACACTGTCCTGAATACTATCGTGGTAAAAGGGAAATAACTCCTACTATAATATAATACTAACAAGTAGGGGTTATGAAGCTTGGCTGTCATGAATATTTGTAAGAAGGAGAAAATAATGTATATAAATAAGTGAATATTTATGAAGGAGGAAATATTGTATATAAATAAGTGAATATTTTAAAGAATTGGGAAATAAGGTATATGAATAAGTGAATATTTGCAAGAAGAAGGAAATAAGGTATGTAAATAAGTGAATATTTGTAAGAGGGAGGAAATAATGTATCTAAATAAACGAATATTTATAAGAAGGAGGAAATATTGTATATAAATAAGTGAATATTTGTAAAAAGGGGGAATAGTGTACATAAATAAGTGAATATTTGTAAGAAGGAGGAAATAAGGTATATAAATAAGTTAATATTTATAAGAAGAAGGAAATATTGTATATAAATAAGCGAATATTTGTAAAAAGGGGGAATAGTGTATGTAAATAAGTGAATATTTGTAAGAAGGAGGAAATAAGGTATATATAAGTGAATATGTGTAAGAAGAAGGAAATAGTGTATATAAACAAGTGAATATTTGTAAAAAGGGGGAATAGTGTATGTAAATAAGTGAATATTTGTAAAATGAACAAAATAACTTGGTTAAATAAGACAAAATTTGCAGGAAGGGGGAAAATATGTTTAAATAAGTAAATGTTTGCGAGAATAAGGAAATAATTTACAGTATATAAATAAGTGAACATTTGTAAGCAGGAGGGAATAATGTATGTAAATAAGTGATTATTTGTAAGGAGGAGAAATTAATTTATATAAATATGTGAATATTTATAAGACGGGGAAATTATTGCATATAAATAAGTGAATATTTGTAAGAAGAAGGAATTAATGTGTTTAAATAAGTGAATATTTGTAAGAAGAAGGAAATAAAGTATATAAATAAGTGAATATTTTAAAGAATTGGGAAATAAGGTATATGAATAAGTGAATATTTGCCAAGAAGAAGGAAATAAGGTATGTAAATAAGTGAATATTTGTAAGAGGGAGGAAATAATGTATCTAAATAAACGAATATTTATAAGAAGGAGGAAATATTGTATATAAATAAGTGAATATTTGTAAAAAGGGGGAATAGTGTACATAAATAAGTGAATATTTGTAAGAAGGAGGAAATAAGGTATATAAATAAGTAAATATTTATAAGAAGAAGGAAATATTGTATATAAATAAGCGAATATTTGTAAAAAGGGGGAATAGTGTATGTAAATAAGTGAATATTTGTAAGAAGGAGGAAATAAGGTATATATAAGTGAATATGTGTAAGAAGAAGGAATAGTGTATATAAACAAGTGAATATTTGTAAAAAGGGGGAATAGTGTATGTAAATAAGTGAATATTTGTAAAATGAACAAAATAACTTGGTTAAATAAGACAAAATTTGCAGGAAGGGGGAAAATATGTTTAAATAAGTAAATGTTTGCGAGAATAAGGAAATAATTTACAGTATATAAATAAGTGAACATTTGTAAGCAGGAGGGAATAATGTATGTAAATAAGTGATTATTTGTAAGGAGGAGAAATTAATTTATATAAATATGTGAATATTTATAAGACGGGGAAATTATTGCATATAAATAAGTGAATATTTGTAAGAAGAAGGAATTAATGTGTTTAAATAAGTGAATATTTGTAAGAAGAATGAAATAATGTATATAAATAAGAGCATATTTATAAGAATAAGGAAATAATGTATATAAATAAGAGCATATTTGTAAAAATGGGGAAATAATGTACATAAATAGGCGAATATTTGCACACAGATAAGTCATTTCCATCACATGTATGTGTCTTGCATTAATTGGTTAAACAGTTTCGTTAGTTTTTAGAGTTTTAATCAGTTTAATACCTCTATATGTATTGTAATATTGATTTTTACAGCTCAGTTGTATATATGCGGTATAAATTGTATTAGACATTATTGCAGTATACTTTCAATATAAGTGAAAATGTCAATATTCGCCAATATCCGACGTCACGTGCAATGTACTTGGAACAACTCTTCCGTATAGTCGTTAGGGATTGGTGAAATGCATAGTAACATAAATTAAGTCACAGGAAGAATGTCACATGTAAAACAGTATGTTGTTTCAAAACTACGAACAATTGCATTTTTATATTAGTATTTGGTTTGATATAGTATATATTCCTCAATCTGTGCTTTATGCGGTTTCAACAATTAGATAATATGAGCTATGCTATAACCGTAGGTGATTGTGTAAATATTGCTCATAGTTGGTTATGAATGTATGGTGCTGCTTAATCAGATATATAGTTAATGATTAATAAAGCAATTTCATTTTAAAGTATTGATTCAATTCCAGATAGTTTTTTTTTATTATTTATCTGTTGTCTTCTACATTCGTTACTATATACTATGTTAAACAATTTAGTCAACACAATTCCATCTGTGAACGTTAGTTTAAATGTGTCAGGTAACATATCTTGAAATGTACACTTCTCAAAACTGCTAACTACACCGCTCACGTTTTGGGTTATATATATCGATGGGTTGAATGTTTTTCAATAAAATAAAAAGGAAATACCAATTCAATCATTTTTACATCATTTCATTTTATTTTTTTCATGGGCAATGCTAGAACTAAACCACAATAAGCAATTACAAACGACCCATGTAAACACTAAAGTCACACTTTTCCCATATCTACATGCTAGAACTAAACCACAATAAGCAATTACAAACGACCCATGTAAACACTAAAGTCACACTTTTCCCATATCTACATGTAGATATGGGAAAAGTGTGACTTTAGTGTTTACATGGGTCGTTTGTATGTAGATATGGGAAAAGTGTGACTTTAGTGTTTACATGGGTCGTTTGTAATTGCTTATTGTGGTTTAGTTCTAGCATTGCCCATGAAAAAAATAAAATGAAATGATGTAAAAATGATTGAATTGGTATTTCCTTTTTATTTTATTGAAAAACATTCAACCCATCGATATATATAACCCAAAACGTGAGCGGTGTAGTTAGCAGTTTTGAGAAGTGTACTGTTTAACACGTTTAACATAACATCAATCTACACGGTTCGATTGCATTTTAATCTAGTTCTGTATGAATTTTGAATGAATGACTATTATTATATAGTACAGTTATAGCTTGCAAAGGTCACTAACTACTAAATGTTGTATTCACAATGGTAGGAAAAATTGTCTGCCATAGTATCATCGCCTATTATTATATAGTACAATTATAGCTTGCAAGGGCCACAAACTAATACATGTTGTATTCACAGTGGTAGGAGAAATTGTCTCCCTTAGTATCATCGCCTGTTATTATATAGTACAGTTAAAGCTTGCAAAGGCCACTAATTATTACATGTTGTATTCACAGTGGTAGGAGAAATTGTCTCCCTTAGTATCATAGCTATTATTATATAGTACAGTTATAGCTTGCAAAGGCCACAAACTAATACATGTTGTATTCACGGTGGTAGGAGAAATTGTCTCCCTTAGTATCATCGCCTATTATTATATAGTACAGTTAAAGCTTGCAAAGGCCACTTATTATTACATGTTGTATTCACAGTGGTAGGAGAAATTGTCTCCCTTAGTATCATAGCCTATTATTATATAGAGTACAATTATAGATTGCAAAGGCCACTAACTACTACATGTTGTTTTCACAGTGGTAGGAGACATTGTCTCCCTTAGTATCATTGTCGATAGAACGCCATACCCTTGCTTTAGTCGTTCTTGAACTGTTGCATTTTATATACATTTAACCCTTAACCCTCTACATATATATAATGGAATGTTCTTTCTTTGAATTAAGACTATTCCATTTATGTGTCAAAGGGGTGTTTTTGGGGAAATGACTTATCAGCGGCCGGACATTGTAATCCTTACTCGCAGGCTGATCTGGGTTTACAGTGGACGTTAAGGCTATTATTGTCGTGCTTAGTGGGTTAAGGGTTAATATATCCATGATGAAACATATTGTTAAATGTTTGCAGTTATAGCATTTCAAAAATGGTGCGTTATCATCAAATGTATGTATATCTATGCAATGGCATTGTTGTCCATTTATTTAAAAGTCTTACCATAATATATTCGGTAAAGAGAGGTCATAGTGTGATAAGTACTTACACACTGTGTCAGTCTGTATCAATAAAGCTGTATATTCATCAAATTAGTCGTGGTGTGTACCTTAGCTGAACATCTTTTTTTTTCCTTTTTTTTAAATTAAAAGTGTTGAATGTCATTATATTAATATGCTTAATAAATTATGTTAATGTTTGCTTTCAGTTATATTTTATTGATGATCTTACCTTGTCTGCGTTAAAATAAATTCTAAGCTTCTATGATGATGAGTCCGTGTAATAATTTAATTCCAGTTCTTCGACTCCTCTCTTAAAATTACATTTTGGTAAGAGGAACAAGTTAAAGGAAATATACCTTACTTTAAGCCATGTTTTGTTCATCAATATGAAGTTTATGCATGATGTCTCTTGTCTAAAATTACTGGCTTTCGTATACAAAATTCGACTTTAACCATGATCTACTTTAAACATATAAACGTAATTTATGAACTCTTCTGCGACAAGGACTATCACAACCTGCCATCTATGGTGGCGTGATTTAAAAACTTCGTTAGATCCTTTAGTCATGCTCACTTGCATACAATCTTTATTAAACTTAAGTGTGTCAAAAGAGGTTACGACCCTATAAGTTTGCAATGTACTGTATGTTTAGTGGTTTGATACATTTACAGTTCGCCACTATGCTTTCCTCTTTGATTGTGCGATGACCGTACATATTGTGGTTCCTATGATGACGCCTGCCTAAATCCTCAAAGGACTGTAGTGTTTGATGTTTGTCTTAAATCTTGTTTTGATTACCCGTTACCGTTTGTTCTCTTGTTGCGATGGATTCTGCCAAGTGATTGAGTACTTCCTTTGTTGCTTTCTAGGCTTTTTTTCTATGCATATATACATGATAAGGTATGTGTTATATTGCCTATTAATGCTGCCTTGTTTGTTATAATATAACCTCGTTTTATTTGGATGACAGTAGGGCAAGTGTGATGTTTGTTGCACCTTAGAACCTGTTTAAAACCCCAGTGGCCTTTTTTGCCGCTAACCGTTCCAAGGCGGTAACCATATTGTCAACCCGTTTGAGTTTGTGATGTCACGTGCTATGCTTCATAATAACATGTTGTTTGTTTTATGCGTGTGAACACAAAGGGTGGTGACAGACTTGGAACTGTCAATAGGCAATTTGACATACTCTCACTATTATCCTGTCTTAATAGCCTAAATTGACAAGACATTATAAATAAAAGTACATGCCATCAAAAGAAAATATTCAAGCAAAAACTCCCACATCAAAGCAGGGTTCATTGGATGAAGCCAGCTATGAGCTTTCCAGAAAAAGGAAAAGAAAACGCTGACCTTGTACTTAATGTTTTGTGTTTAAGGATGTTCCAGGGAACACTTGTGTCGTCTATTAAGTGATTTTTAGCAAGGAGAATCTAACTACATGTATACTTTTGAAGAAAGTGGGTGTACCCCGTCATGAATTATGAGGCATATTCTTTTAAATTGTTAACATTTTATGAAATATGAAATGTTACGTTTGAGTTGCGTTAGAGATGTATGAATAGCGGCATAGCTCTGTCGAAATGCGTCAGTTATTGGACATGTCAATGGAATGGAATAATTGATAAGGAAAAATGTATAAATGTTCAAGACTGTAGGTCAATATTATCATAACGTTGTCTAATGTCTGAGTTAGCATGTAACGACATTCCATGGGGTAAGATAAAGATATGTGCGAAGTTGTATGAACATAGGTCAAATACTTCTCAAGTTACTGTCAAGGTTAGGTTGCATGTTAAAGTGGGACGGACGACGACGATGACGGACGATAAACAATGGACGACGGACGACAGATGACGGACAACGTGATCCTAAATGTCTGCCAAGCTACGAAGGCGACACAATAAATACTGAAAAGGCGTTTCCTTGGAAGCAACAAGCACAAACAAGAGATCAATGTAGCAGACTCGGTTTTATTGAGTCTGTTCATTTTTTCAGTGTATTTGTTGATAATAAGTTGAAAATATGAATACGTATGAAAACGATATTTAAAAAAACAGTATACATTAAAATCGCCTCCGTTTGTTCGTCCGTCGTCCGTCCGTCCGTTACCATATCACATTCTAAACCGCTGAACGGAATTCAACCAAACTTAGAGTATGACTTCACCATATGATGAAGGCATTAACGATCAACATTCTTTTTGGCTCCGCACCAAGGGGCCCTCAGTGGGGTCAAAGATCAAATACATTAAAAATTCAATCACAGTAATTTTTCCATATTGTACACATAACTTGGTATATGTAATCGTCTAGGAAAGATAAGCAGCATATCAAACGATTTTATTATTTCAAACTCGGATGTCTGCCCAGTGTGAATAGGTGGTGTGGAGTCATTTTTTCTTTTTGTAATTATGTCTCAAATGAAACGTTATGATGATGGGATTACACTGTATACATTTGTTTTCTTCTACGTCATCATTTAATGATTTTGGGAATATCAGAAATATTTGCTCCAGGGTCACCATGGGTCTCACGGATAGGGGTCAAAAGTTCTAGTATACAAATACCCTAAACATGTTTTATTCATTTAGTGTCATACATGTATACAGAAAAGCATAAACAGTACTTTTTCTGATCTGAGTCTCAAAGAACGATAACAACGTAAAATGGATACAGTATTAAAGGAAATTTACCTGTGTGAAGAAAACGTGGGTATTTGCGGTGGCGCGCCGTTGAATTCGTTCTAGTTTTTTCTTACTATGCTAAACTCTTGACCTACATATTCGTGCCATATTTAGTTGGTTTTAATTTCGTTTCTGATAAATCACATCACATACTCGTCATGATAAACTTGTTCATGCTAATGTTCATGCGATATGTATGGCAATTTAAATATCGTACAGCATGCGCGTTTGCTAAGTGAATGACACTTTTTTTGTGTCGCCTGCGTAGCATAGCAGACACTTACAGTCTCACACCTCTATTATCTCCCCTGAAATCTCACGGACCTAGAGACAAAAGGAAAACAGAAAATAATTCTATTTTTTTCTCAATTTTAGGCAATTTTTAATTTGAAAAATAGGTTTTTCTTTGCTTTAGCATACATCTGCAGTGTGAAAGACAAATGATACAGAAAATCCCATCTTGATATGAAGTTTCATTCAAATTTCAGAAGTGTTTGACCTAATCACCACGTATTCAGTTAGCTAGTGTATGACTTTTGTATTTTCCACAGAGGTCACTTAAACATGAGCGAGAAAAAACAAACTAGCTAACTTGTGTATTGTATTGTTTTAAATTACTGGTCTTGGCTATACTGAAGATATTAAACCAACAACAATGTCTGCTGGCCAGCTTTGAAGCTCAAACGTTAGAAAAGGTTGTACAGTAACCCTATGGGGAAATTAATTGAGGTGTGAGACCTTAGGGATCACTTTGTCACCGTCGTCCGTCGTCTTTGTCGTCTTCATCAGTCGTCTGTCATCCGTCACACTGTAACCTGCAACATAACCATGGCCGTACATCGAAAACTATTTGACCTATGTTTATAAAACGTCAAACACATCTTTATCTTGCCTCAAGGAATGTCGTAACACATGACTAATAACTCTGACTTCCATTTAGGCAGAGTTATGCCCCTTTTCATAAAACTTTAACCTTTAACCTAACCAAACTCATAACTGGCTATTAGCACATGTCAGGAGACGCACGTGTTCAGTGAAACACCTTTCTAGTTCATGACATGTCTCGTTAAAAGTGTAGTGATAACTGTTCTTTAAACAAAGCATACACTTTAACGTGACTGGAGACGGTCTTATAGAAGTATAGGAGACAATCCAAATACAAATAAAACCATAATAATGTGTTCAGTTTAATTTGTAATATACACATGCACTCAACTAAGACCCTAATATTTAAGTAGCTATCCCACCAACAACAGTCACATTTAACAACATATGTACACTGTTGATTAACCTACATACTGAGGGTTATACATATGATTGACCTATTTTAAGAATCTGAACTCCATAGAAACAATATAAACCTCTATTGTTAGCTAGGCCAAACCCCAAAACTGAAGGTCGAAATAAGAGTTCAATCACCAGTAACTGAAAAAACTTTCGCTAATCCTATACTTTTAATCGGCAAATATACATTAGTATATGACGTGAACACCTGGCTAGGATTTTGATGAAGGATTTTGTAGGGCAATTTTGCCGTTATTCTGTAATGAATTAGCAACAAACCAAAGTTGAGTCGTCTGCATTTCCAGACCAAACATTTTTATCAGCAATAATTAAGCCAAAGTAATGAATGAATGGTGTTTTACTGCACGTCGTCACAAATAGGTCATATGGCGCGCGAAAACTGTGGAAAAAGCATGCGGGTCAATGTCATGCATATGCACAATTCATCTGAAACTGAAACATACTATAAGAGTTTTCATTTGTATTTTGATTGGCACAAGTCACCCTTCCAAATCGCCATCAGTCCCTTTAACATCAATGTGTCAATCATTCAGTCAGTCACGTACAATCATGTAATTAAAGAGATGTGTATGATGACGATGAGCGAAATATCCATACAGTCACGCCGTCCGTAAGCGCAGTGTATTTTACAGACGGGACATTAAACCTCCACATCACTAGAGATTCTTTACAAAAAAAATATAAAAAAATAATAATAATAAAATACCATGAAACCATTTAATCAGTTTGTAATGTGTAGCTAGTATATGAAAAGCATCTTTTAAAAATATGTTTCTAAAGTAATTGTTTAACCGTCTAAATCTAAGTAAACAGGCGCGAATTTAAAAAATGCAAACAGAGCAGACATTCTTTTCCTTTCGGGAAAATGTCTAAAACAATACATAACAAATCCCTTCAACGTTTCATTATTGATAGAATACACGTTTGGCTCAAGACAGAGAGCAAACTTAAGATATAAACTTGTACAACCTCTTCTAACCGATAATCACGTACACTTTTTCAGCCACAATGGAGAGAACTGTAACTAATGTTGTAATAACTTGTCGTTCAATCCATTTGCATAAGTTTCTATGAATATTGTGATGTTGAATTGATGTATTGTAACACATCTGCAATACAATATTATTAAAATAAAACTAAACTGTACAACCTCTTAACAGTAAACACAGTACTGAAATGGCTCAAGTTTTCAAAGCGGAACTTCAACATTCAGGAATTTCGTGTTACAAAGTGATATGTGATCAACAGCAAAGTTTTGTCATTTCTCTAACTAGCTGTAGCCATTTTTTCGCAAAACATCTTGAGATTTCTTTGGAATATTACGTGGAATTAGGTCTGCAGTGAATCAATTACTATTATATAGCGAAAATTGCGGAGTTGAGTTTCTATTTCCTTTAGTGTACATCCACTGTTAAGAGAAATGGTTCGACGGAGGTAGCAGACACAGGCTGAAAAACGTTAATAATGAAATCGTACTGCTTCTGCACCAATATTGGTAATAATGTAGTACAGTGTTGCCATACCATGCATGGACAATCATTGTCAATGTGTTAAGAGTGCACTGAGAATATCAAGAGTGTTTATCCAGATTCCAGTCGTTTACATTATAAAACCTGCGTCAACATACAGACCTCTAAAAATGATCATTTGACCGGTGAACGAATCTACTAAGAAAGGAATGAAAACAGTATGCAGGACCTAGATATCTTAGGAGGTTACTCATCCAAGTACTATGCAGACTATACGTGGCTGAATTTTGATAATCGGAGGATAACCGTATAGACATTATTAAATGCATACTATTTCGTTCTATTACCTTGAGACAGAACAACTGTATAATTGTGTTAAACAGTATAACGACTTTTACTTGAGGCAAAACGAAACACTTTTCTGAGTGTACACAAAATGATACAAAACAATAACACACAATTATTGTACGACTAAATATTGCATAGTAAGTTATCCTAATCAGTTTAAACATTTACGTTGCTGAATTTTAATGATCGGAGGATAACCGTATTGACATTATTAAATGCGTACTATTTTGTTATATAACCTTGAGACATAACAACTGTATAGGAATGTTAAACAGTATAACGACATTTACTTGAGCAAACATGAAATATCTCTCTCAGAGTGCACAAAATAATGCAAAAAAACAACAACACATTTATTGCACGATTAAATATTACATGGTAAGTTATCTTAATTAGATTTAACAAAACTGAGAAAAAGTGTCCTATAGAAATCACAGCACCAAAACGCAAGGGCATCGTTTGTACTCACTGTACCACACACTGTACCGCTCACTGTACCAAACACTATACCACAAACTGAACCACAAACTGTACCACACACTGTACCACAAACTGTACCACACACTGTACCACACACTGTACCAAACACTGTACCACACCCTGTACCAAACGCTGTACTACACACACTGTACCATACACTGTACCACACACTGTACCACAAACTGTACCACACACTGTACCACACAATGTACCACAAACTATACCACACGCTGTACCACATGCTGTACCACACGCTGTACCACACACACGCTGTACCACACACTGTCATACACAACACAGAGAGTGGGTAATACAGAACACAGAGAGTGGGTGAAAACAGTGCTAGAAATATCCTTAAAAGTATTTAAACTGAGTTATAAAGCGTATACAGTATCTATATTTGTTGTATAGTAAGAGTTATAGTTATCATCTTTTATCGTGTGTAACATGCTAATTTACAGGAACAGTAATGCACCTTTAACAAAAACTAATCTGTATTTGCTCTATAACAGTTAACAGTATCTTCAATTGTGATTCAGAATTCGTAAATGCGCTATTGACCGAGACAGTATTAGGCCGTGAGCTAATATGGTAAACCCTCCCTCCCCCTTGGGAATTTTGTAGACCCTAAAGCCCATTATGTATGTTGTTTTATTGCAAATTGTCTGTTATCTGAGCGTTGGGGCGTTATCGTGTTACAGGGTGTTGAATACGTTATCTTTCAACCAATAATGAATTTTACTGCACTTTGAAGACTAAAAAGGTATGAAAGAAAGTGTTTGTATTTTAAATTGTCTTCATTATTAATGCTTTTTACAATACAAACTTTTATTTCACTTACTTTTTATACCTTGGATACCTGCATTGTTAAGCCTACTTTACCGTTATTTACGTTACCTTGTTAAATTAAGTTTTATCACCTAAAACATTAAGTACATAAATGATGTTACATCCGAAAATTATTCCAAAACTTAAGGATATCAAAGACATTCGTGTCCATGATGTGTTAATAATGTTGGTTCTTGTAATGTCCGTTACCTTGTGTGTTTTAAATCATTTACTATGTTCCGCATGTTAACAGAAATTAGAACAAATCATCCAGTAAACTATTAAAGTTTTATTACAACATTATTTTAGACATAATTGATTATATCAACTAATTTTAAACATTATTTATGCTTTTTAAAATACAAATTTTCGTTTTACTTAATGTTTATACATTGTAGGCAGGCTTTATTAAGCTTACGTTACAGTAATTTAAGTTACCTTGTTGAATAAATGTTTCTGGTTTAAGAAATTAAGAAAATTAAATATTTAATATTTATTAGAATTATTTCAAACATTACAGACATACGTATCCATGATGTCAACAATGTTTGGTTCTTGTATTTTACGTTACATTGTGTGTGTTTTAAACTATTTTTTTCTATTTGCCGTGTGTTACCATAAATCTAGAAATATGTGTCAATTAACTAATAAAGAAGTTATTACAACATTCCCCTAGACATCATCGATGGTAACAACAAAGTTTGGACAGACATGAAATTATTTTGTCAATGCTATTATATTTTACCTCGTGTAGTAAATGTTACGTACGTTACCAAATAAGTTTGCATCATTTTATTTAAATATGATATCTAAGTATCAAATATAAACATGGATGTGTGCTTATGTTCCTTTATATACTGTTTAGACTTAGGCACACATTGAACGAAATAAAGTTTTCACATAATTTACACGACTCTTCCGTATTGTTTATGTTACCAAATTCATACGAAAATAGCAAATTATATTGCAACTTTTAACGGCTAATGTATTAATATATTAATCAAATGTAAAGAATTCAGCAATGTCAAAAAATTCACAAAATTTATTAAACGTTACTTAAGTTACTAACTAATATAAATGCATAGCTCTATGATTTAACATGCATTTCCATGGAAAATATTACATCAGTTGAGCTCAAGATTCCTCTATTCATCGTCATCACTTTCTTCAATCTCAATATCGAGGTTGTTGGCTTCCATATCTTCTTGCTCATTATCTCTTCCTTCTTCCATTCTTTCGTGTCAGGCTCTTTGAACATTATGTCAACCAACTATTTTGACGCAATATCACCAAATAGTCCAGTCAAATTCAATAAGTTGTCCTTTATTATTTGTTTCTGCATTTGGTAGGTCTGGTTAATTTGGGCAGTATGGCTCCACAAAACTCTTGGAAGTGTGCATGTTCAAATGAATAATACAAAAAAATGACAAAGTTAAACAAAAAGCTCGAGTTGTGGCCTTTGCATTTATGTGAAAATGTTTTTGACATCCATGTACTAAGTTTTGTCATATAGGCAGCAGACTATTCTCTCCATGCTCTTCGTGCTCTCCCTACTGTTTTGAAGATCATCCGAACATTCATGCTATTGTCCAAGCAATCCAAAATTGGCACAAACTCTCTGTGATTTGTAAGCATCTTGGGACTGCCTTGCACAAAGCCACTGGTTGTATCTCAGCTTGTGAAACAATGTAGTGAGGACAGTAAAGAGCAAATATCGGACCCTTAACCTCTACAATTTGTTTCACATTCAACATTCTTCTCTTTTTCCTAACCATGCCAGTGCCAAACATGGCATACGGATGTATTCCTGAAACAAATTGTGTAAGCCCGATCAGTACGTCTGTTTCAGGAGAACGTACCACGATTGTTACTGATGGTGGTGAGGATTGACAGATATAATCATTCTGATGTCTGCTTCCTCCTTAGTATAATGATGAAAACAGATCTTTCTGATCATCAGCGATGACAGATATGTCATCTGCAATGGTAACCCGGTGACAATTTTTCCCGGACAAAGTAGATTTCACAGCCTTTGAGCTTTGATGCATTTGACTGTTTTCCACTGGACGCAAATGAGATTAATGAATAGTTTCGTAATTGTCATGATTACTCATGAAACACTTCAAATCACAATGGGTCTTTGTTTTCGTCCTTGACAATAGGAAAGTTGAAGATTCCCCTCGCCTCTTGCACTCGAACTAATTGACAGATCTAGGGACGTAAGTGTCAGTCACAAAGTGGAGTTAACGTACTTTGTGGAAGTAGGTCAAACACCAGTTCTGCCAAATCGTCAAACGTACCAGGAACTGAAGGCTGATTCAAACACGTACACAGCATATTCAGTAGGTCGCTGTGTAGTTGGCTCAATTGATTTCTCTAAGCAGTGGTGCAATTTGGGTCTGTCAGTTCTAACTGAATTGACATCAGCTGTTGCCCAGAGGATATGATAGCGTCAATATAATATCTATATTGTGCCTGATTAATAAGGGAATCAATTAACCAAATATAGTGTGTTATGCTTTGATCTAAATCAGTTTGGTTTTTGTAAGTTTCTTGGGTATGAAGTGATGAGAACGTTTGTAGTTTGGCTATCTTGATTCGATCGTGAAATGGGATCGTGTCGTCGTGTAAATTAACAAGTCATTGACAAAATATTTCATGAACTTCTCAGCCAGATACTGAAATAGACCATCAACAACATCTCTCCATTCTGGAACACCTGAAGATCGGCAGTAGAACTCGTAGTCCTTGATAACAAATCGGAACGGTTGCCATCTTGAGAGTGGCCTCTACCAGCTTTGCTCTACAGTGACTTGTAATGCAACAATGCTAGTACCGGTATACTGCATAATTTCTACTGAATCCAGTGATGCTACCCTGGATATATGCATTTAATTGATAGGTTCTGCATAGTTATGCGACCTATGGATGAGGGTCACTGAATCTCCTGTTTTGGTGAAGTTGAGTTGACCCGGGGACGGGTTGTGTCTAGACTCAGGGTGTCATTTAATATAGTGGAGAAGTTGAGTTGACCCGGAGACGGTTGGTGTCTAGACTCAGGGTGTCATTAAATATACTGCAATATGTCTGGCCTAGTTCCACTGGTCATACTCAATAACAGTGGACATAGACGGTTGAGTGACAATATTTGCATGTCAAGGTCATTTGCCTTTGAGTCTGTCTTTGATAAGATTAAGACAAGACTAACATTGAAAGGAGACAAACTACTACATTGGATGGAGACAAAATATGATGATACGTTGGTGTGTGTCTCAAAAGCAGGTACACCTTTGGGAAAGGGAAGATTCCATGCCTCGTATATATATCATTTTCAATAACGATAAGCTCCCAGTGGTTTATTTAAATGTGCAATTACTATTGTATGAACCATTTTAAAACTATTTATTTCTTATTTTTAAATATTATATTTATTTATTTATGTATATTAATGGATTACATTACATTTGTTAAAAGTCATAGTTAAAATTAAAATACTAGCACCTTTATTTCTGGAAAAGTCCCATATTACATATAACTTTAAATGGTAACGTAAATTTCGTGCTTATGTTACATATCATAAGTTATATTATTATTTATTTATTTATATATTTATTTTTTCATTGATAAATTTGCTTAATGCATATAATTTTATTATTAAAAAAGTCATTGTTTAAGTAAAGAACTAGAGCCTTTATTTCTGAAAACATTCAATATGACAAATAACTTTAAATGCTAACGTAATTTTCCCGTTTATATCCAATAACGTAAACTACATTGTCTTCAGGAAGCGTTTTATTGCATTTGATTTCGATTTAATTTCGATTTTTAACTTGTTTGAAGAAAAAAATAAGATATACATATTGTGTTGCATGTACACCTTTTTTTTAGTGTTAACTGTGTTATGTTTTCAAAACACATTTATGGTAACATATTTCGAATGGAGGTCACGCCATTATGCCCACGCTCTCATTAGGCAAACATACTTCATTTTGTAGAACATTCCATCATACCCTTTCAGGAAAATATATCCTTTAAAATTCCCCAGGGTGGAGATGTGTCTTTTGGTAACTTGCAGTCTAGTTATTATTAGCTGTATTTATGATTTGTTTTTGCCCACCTTCTCAACCCCTTTTATCTGCTCCTTTCTTTCGCCTCCCCTCACTCCGTCTTCCGCCAGCTCTGCTGTTGTCCCTCCTACTAGATGGTGATCTGTTCTGACATACTTTCAGCTGAAGCCTCGCTGTATATTCCGTTTCTGCGACGACTCTCGCTGTTCACCCGCAGTTCACCTGATTTTTCTCTTTTTTCCTTCGGATTGTACTGTTTCTGCTGATATGTCTTCTGTTATTGTCTATTGCTGTGAAACAGCCTCCCCTTAGTACTTCATGGTACTCCATTCAAGCTACTATGCCACTACTAGGCTACTGGCCACTGAATACTTTAGACGCGCCATACGCAGAACCAACGAATTTCTGTCTACAGCTTCCCTTCTTTATTTATGATTTTTGGTAATGAACAGAGTGTAGCGTAAACTACAGTATATTTTCATATTTTCATTATGCTGAACTTTACTTTAAACATATTTTATTTCTTTTCTTCTATATACAAGCAAAAGGTTTAGGCCACAAGTTCTTCCAACATTAATAAAGGCCCGTCCCAAAAATATTGTAATTAACAGTTAACAAGATATAATATATATAATTAATATAAAATATTCAAATGCATTTTTCGGTGAACAAAAGAAGAAGCAAAAAAAAGGAGAGAAGTTATTAGAAGAAACTTCCAAGAAATATTAAACAAGAAGGAATGTATGATGATGCTGTGGTTGTAGGGTCCTGCGCCGAGCGGGTGTCATAATATATATATAATCTCTAGTCGTTATCAAATCGTTTAGTATATTTAACGTATAGTTGAGCATGATTAGAAATAGTTATCTGTATAACTATTATCTTTATCTGTATAACTATCTTTTCCAAATAAAAATACACGAATGCTAAGCGGGTGAAATGGACGGGTAGCATGAAAAATACGAAGTCGTGCATTTAAATAAAACGGACATTATAAAATAAAATAATGTTCGGCGTCCTCCTTTTCAAACACTCAAAGGCTGCGTTTTCTTTGATTTTGTTAATAAATAAAAGATAATTATTGTAGATGATTGTGTTTGTGTGGGTAAACAGTAATGCTTGTGGTTCGTGGCTCATCACTTGCGTTAACGTGATACAGACATCTCGTGATCACACAGGACCAGACATCACTTGGTCAGCTCCCTGCACTCAGAGAGGATCCTTTGCATACACACACACACCGAAATTTACGCTCTGACATTAAATAAATCATATTTCAGTTTACTGCATTTGTATCTTATCCGTGCATGAAATACAGACAATCTACGACATCCAGAAAAATAAAAAATAGTATTTTCGGCGGATTAAAGTATTGATTTGTTATAAGAGTTTTAAAGCAGAAAGGGAGTCAGCATTTCGTATGTGTGCAGGTATTGTATTCCATAACGATACACACGAGGGAATGAATGAATTACTAAATATCTGCGTTCTCGTATGAATAGATATGCAATCATTTGAATTTATTAAGTTGTAAGGAGCAACTCTGCCAACTATATCAGAGAATTTGCAAAATATTCAGGCAAATAACCAGCGCCAATTATAAGCAATTATCATTTTTTTGGTATTTTCTTCTGTCTTCTAATGATTAAAAGGTTGTCTAAATAAAACAATTCATAAATAACATAAATTTAGGCAGTATTTGTTGTTCATATGCAAATTGTTTTACTCATATTCAACTTTAATGAACGTGTTTTGGAATTGTTATGGTAAAGTTATTGTCACGTGCGTCACGCGAGTTACACACAAACGCCCCAACGCTCAGATGGCAGACAAGTCTCATTTTGAAGCATTTTGTATAAACATTCAGAAATCATGCCCTACACATTTCCCCCAGGGGAGGAGGTGGGTCTATAGCCAGCTCAATGGGTATATAATTTAAAGCATGCAATGTAAATGTAAAATGAATGTATCTTCCGAAAAAAGACAAACAATGAAACTTTTCAAAATAAAAAGAAGGCTTAACAAAAGAGTGTCAGAGTAATTAAATTACTGAGTTAGTGGTATATATAAATGAATGTTCATCTCTTGAAACTTGTTTTGTGAGTCACCTACTCGTGATATTGTAGATCAGTGTTTGCGTCATATTATCTTACATGCTTGCAACTTCACTTAACAATTCAATATAAACAAAAAATAGCACACGCATATATCATTAGCCACTTATAACTGTATGAGATGCAGTTTAGTAGCTTACAGCCAATTAATTACATGCAAACCAGTGGCATTATTGAAAACTGGATACATTCGTAATATCCGTTGTAAACAGTTAATGGTAAGTAAAGATTTATTAACATTGCTATTCGAATCTTACTGTATGTGTTGCCTTCCAACTGGGATAAACATAAGCCCGATAACTGTTCGTATGTCACTGAGGATATTTGTAGGAAACATATATTTAAATACCTTTCTGCTAAAGCACTGTGAATATCAATGTTTAACTGTTTCAAAAAAAAAAGAATGTTATAATATTATATTATATACGTTTTAGGTTTACAAATATTTATAGTTTGCCTGTGGAACGGTATCAGCTACCTTACATGTAACTTGGAGCTTGTTATAGATTCCCTAAATAGGGTATACTTTCATATTGTCCCGTTTAGTTTGCATTGAGCTAAGTGTGCAATATTCTACGATATTGCACACATGGTTATTGCACCTGAACTTTTTCTCGCGCTTGCTAAGAGCCGCGAAATAGAAATAAGGAACTACTTTCAAATAAAAGAACGGAATCCTGCCTATAATGTCAACAAAAGAAACGACGTGTTTTTATTCAATCTTTTGTGGCAGAAATTGATAAAATAATACCCACTATTTTTAACGTTATCGAATGGCAAACAAACGTTAGATTTTTAATGACGTCATCCGACGTCGACGTCGTTTTCGCGCAAAAAATTCATCCACACAAAATGAAACTGAATGACATTATAATATTCCATCGAAAACTAAAAAAATAACACAGATATAATGAAAAGTAATAGTCATACAATTAGCATCGATGGAAAACAATAGGAAAGTATACAATAAAAAGGTTACTGAATTTGTATCTTGGAACTCGTTTCTTTGGCGCAGGACGACTCGCAAGGTCGTCGACCTTTGGCAAAACATCTCGTTCCAAGTAATATTTAGCCATACAAATTCAATAACCTATATAATGAAATACAATATTTTATTATTTTCATCAACAGGTGATGAAGTGCAGCCTTTTATAAAAAGTGTTGGATTGTTCACGAAGACACATAGCAAAATGTTCTTTCAAACTTATGTTACTCGTCAAGTATGCACTTTACTGTTTATTTCATCGTGCAGTTTTGTGTTGGCTCATATCAATAATTACCCAACAAAATCGTATTGCCATATACAAAACCACACAGCCAACTGTTCAGATCATGGGCGTAATCTTACATACTTTCCCAAACTACCAGCTTCGGTACAGAATATATATTTCAACAGAAATTATTTTCCCTTTGTAGACAATGATACTTTTGTTAACATAAGTGCCAAGTACAAAATTAAAAAAATTGGATATGTCGGGCAACCCCTTTGCATGTCAGTGTGAACTTGATTGGTTCATTGAATGGCTACGAGAAAAAAACAAAAATGTAGACGTAAAATATTACAAGAATTATACTTGTGCATATCCGCCCAATATGAAAGGGAAACGTTTGGCAGATGTGTCGTTTACATACAGAGAGTGTCATCCATGGGGTATCGACTTTTGGGTTGGTGCGATAGGTGGTCCGACTGTTTTCGCTATAGCTGTCATAGCAATAGTTATATACCGGAACAGATGGAATATAAAACATTACATATATCTCATGAAAAAGAGACGACATTATGAAAATATTGAAGGACGTGAATTTATATATGATGCGTTTGTTGGTTATAACCAAAATGATTATGAATGGGTGATAGAACACTTACTGCCCACCTTAGAGACGCAGGAAGGATATAAACTTTGTATTCATGATAGGAACTTTACACCTGGCAAATACATACACGACAACATTGTAAAATGTATGGAAGATAGCAGAAAAATCGTTCTAGTTCTTACAAATGAATTTGCGAAAAGTGGATGGTGTACATATGAAATAAAACTTGCACACACCAAACACATAGAGGATGAAACTGATCTTATAGTAATTATGTTACAAAGGCCAAATGCGAGGTATATGAACAAATCTTTGAAAGTGTTGCTTGAGACGACAACATTTATAGAATGGACAGACAACGAGATCGGTCGGCAGCTGTTTTGGGATAAACTGAAAGATGCAATGAAGCGCGAATAATTTTATTTTATTTTAAATTAAACTTTGAGTTAAAAACAATGGTGGTTGTTGGCACCAATAGTTTAATGGTTATCTCGTTAAATTGATTGTATAATGCAAATGCCGTTATGTGAAGTTAAACCTTCAGATAGGAGATAGGTATAAACAAATATAACGTGTCTTGGTATGCTGACGACTTTACCTTTATCGCGGACCTTAGGAAGACTGTATATTCTTAATAACGACGTACATAGGAACAATTTAAACAGAAAATACCACCATTCCGGTTGCAGTGACAAACCGCAGTGCACTGGCAATCGACAGTGAAATGTTTGTGTTACAAAAAATACCGAACAAGTGCTGAAAAACAGTGCTTTCTACAATGCTATATGTACAATATAGAACTAGTGCTGAAACATTGTACTTTCTACAATGATATATGTACAATATAGAACAAGTGATATAAAACTGTGTCTTCTATAATGATATATGTAGTACAATGTTGTAGTTTTGGTTTTATTATCAAATAAGAGCAATGCTAGATGGGTAAGAAAGGAGAAAATAATGTGTTTAGATATGTAAATACTTTTAAGAATAAGAAAATGATGTATATAATTAAGTGAATATTTGTATGAAGGAGGAATTGATGTATACAAATAAGTGAATGTTTGTAAGAATGAGGAATTGATGTATATAAATAAGTGAATGTTTGTAAGAATGAGGAATTGATGTATATAAATAAGTGAATGTTTGTAAGAATGAGGAATTGATGTATATAAATAAGTGAATGTTTGTAAGAATTGATGTATATAAATAAGTGAATATTTGTAAGAAGGAGGGATAGTGAATGTAAATAAGTGATTATTTGCAAGGAAGGGAACATAATGTGTTTAAATAAGTGAATATGTGTAAGAAGGTGGAAATAATGTGTTTAAATAAATAAATATGTGTAAGAATAAGGACATAATGTATATAAATAAGTGAATATGTGTAAGAATGATCAAGTTATGTATATAAATAAGTGAATATGTGTAACCAGGAGGGAATACTTTATGTAAATAAGTGATTATTTGTCCACAATGAAATTTTGTTGTTATCACGTGACATACTTCCCGCGACGTAATTTATTTTACTATGCAATTGAACCAATCCTTAACCAGTATACAAAAAGAGTGTTCCAAGTAATAATGTATGTAAATAAGTGAGTATTTGGTGAAATAATGTTTAAATCAGTGAATATTTGTAAGAGGGGCAAATAAAATGTGTTTAAATAAGTGAATATTTGTAATAGTCAGGAAGTAATGTAAATAAATAAGTGAATATTTGTAAGATTTAGGAAATAATGTATATAAATTAGTGACTATTTGGCATTACCATTACATGTGTGTTGCATTTATTTGGGTATACAGTTTCGTTAATTGTTAGAGTTTAAATCAATTTGATACCTTTGTATGTAATATGATAATTAGCACAGTTGAGTTTTATTATCTGCTGTATGAATATTAGACATCTTTGCATACGCATTTACAAACTCAGTATACTTTCAATGTAAATGGAAACGTCAATATTCGTCCATATCCGACGTGTTGTAAAGACAATGTTGTCTAATGTATCTTTTGTATACTTGTTAGGGATTGGTGCAATGCATAGTAAAATAAATTACGTCACGCGGGAAGTATGTCACGTGATAACAACAAAGTTTCATTGTGGATAATGCTCACGATGTTACGAAAGTATATTTGTTTCAAATACAACTTGTAATTATTTTTAATGAAAACAAAATGTTAAAACGTATGTTTTTGTTCTAATTGTTCATTTCAATCGGATATTAGCGTTGTATTTGGATGTATGTACTCGTTTTTCCGCGGATACATACACAGGAAATTGTATCTTTTGATTATTACCTTCTATTATTATAATTATACCCACGTTTTTGAAAAAAAAAGTGTATTAAAATCGCCTTCGTTTGTCCGTCCGTCCGTCCGTTACCGCATCTCCTCCTAAACCGCTGAACGGAATTCAACCAAACTTAGGGTATGACATCACCATATGATGACGGCGTACAAGAACACTATTATTTTTGGCTCCGAGCCCAGGGGCCCTCATTGGGGTCAAAAGGTCAAATAAACTAAAAATTCAATTACACTGTCATTTTTCCATATTTTTGCACACAACTTGGTATATGTAATCGTCTATAAAAGATAAACAACAAATCAAACGATTTTTATATTTCTCAATCTCGAACGTCTGCCCTGGGGCCTAGGGTGGGTGGGGCGGGCGGGATTAGGGGTCATTTTCTTTTCTTTCTTTTTTTGGTAATTATGTCTCAAATGAAACATTATGATGATGGCTCTGCACACAGGGTCCCTCAGTGGGGTCAAAAGGTCAAATACAATAAAACTTCAATAACACTGTCATTTGTCCATATGCTTGCACATTACTTGGTGTATGTAAACGTCTATGAAAGATAAGCAACATATAAAATGATTTTATTATTATACCCACGTCTTTGAAAAAAACAGGGTATATTAAAATCGCCTCCGTTCGTCCTTCCGTTACCGCATCTCCTCCTAAACCGCTGAACGGAATTCAACCAAACTGAGGATATGACATCATTATATGATGACGGCGTGCAAGAGCAATATTATTTTTGGCTCCGAGCCCAGGGGCCCTCAGGGGATCAAAAGGTCAAATAAACAAAAAAAATATATTACACTGTCATTTTTACATATTTTTGCACATAAATTGATATATGTAACCGTCAATGAAAGATAAACAACATATCAAACGATTCTGTTATATGGCAAACTCGAACGTCTGCGTATGTACAGTACCAATACATATATGCACCTGTATATCCATGATATATGTTGCAAAATGTTTTGAAATAAAATATATTTAAACCAACGTCTGCCCTGGGGGGATTTGTTTTGGAATTATCTCTCAAATTTAACATTATGATGATGGCTCTGCACTCAGGGTCCCTCAGGGGGGTCGAAAGGTCAAATACACTAAAAATGCAATTACACTGTCATTTTTCCATATTCTTGCACACAACTTGGTGTTTGTAAACGTATATAAAACATAGAAGATAAGGAACATATTAAATGATTTTATTATATCGCGAAATCGGACCGTCTGCCCGGGGACACTGGGTGGAGGGGGTGCGGGGAGGGAGGGGGGGGGGGGGGGAGAATTATGTCTCAAATGAAACATGATGATGGGATTGCACTGTATGCATTTGTTTCCTCCTAGTTGGGGGATGGGGTGCGGGGGGGGGGGGGGGGGGGGGAGAGAATTATGTCTCAAATGAAACATAACGATGGGATTACACTGTATACATTTGTTTCCTCCTATGGCATAGTTGGGTCTGGAGGAAGGGGCATCAAATACACTAATAATGCAATTACGGTGTCATTTTTAAATACTTTTGCACATTAATTGGTATAATAGTCATCTAATAAAGAGATACACAGCATGTCAAAAGATGTATTATTTAAAACTCGGACGTCTTCCCTGGTGTTCGGGTTGGATGGGGTGGGTGGTGGGTGGAGGGAAACACTGGGGGTCAATTTATTAAAAAAAATATTTCTCAAATGAACATTTTGATGAAGGGATTAAATTGTATTTACTGTGGGGCTGTGGGGCTGTGGGTGTGTGTGTGTGTGTGTGTGGTGGGGTGTAGGCGGGGCGGGGGGAGGGAAGTGATCCGTGTGAATAAAACGTGGGTATTTTACGACGGCCGCCTCCGTCGAATTCGTTCTAGTTGTCAATTATAATAACACAAGGTAATAATCAAATGAATCTATTTCCTGTGGATACATATGAAACAAGATGGACCAAGTGGAGACAACTCACCAAGGGAGAATCAAGACTAAATAAAAATACCAATTTATTTACAACATGACGAATATATATACAAATGAATACAAACGACAAAGTAGAAATATCAAAGTTTTAAATCATGCTTAAAAGGATGGTCACTGCATTAGATTAACTGTTCGGTTTTAATCCGACTAAATATCTGATATCTGTATTTATGATATATCTATACTATATCACACGCTATCTTATCTCTCAAAGCTATATCTAGCGGAGTCCTTCCGGTACAGTTCCCGGCACTAACACTTCACTCCCGCGTTATATTGCATCACGTCCCTAGCGGTTGATATTCGTCCCGGTACACTTCCGGTGACGTAATCCACACGCGACGCCCACTCGCACGATCCTCTCCGGCGATGGCCCAAGTCCCGGTATTACACATCCGGTGACGTTATCTGCGTAACCAGGCCCTCTTGCCTAGCGTCTCCGTGGCTGCGGTCTGGTATGTCGCCCAAATGGCGAATGATGACGTTCCCGCGTCCTATGACTGCGTTCCCAACCGACGACCTCGTAGACCACGCTCCCGACGATACGCTCTACATGCTCTACGCTCCTAGCGTATGCGTACGCTCCTAGCGTATACGGCTACAAAATATATACCCAGTCTTACAATGTTATCACAACATGTATTTGATAATAGCGCTAAGGTATCACCATACCTAATACTGATTGCAAAGCAATCTTTATTCAGAATGAATAAACCCGAATTCTAAACCTTCTTCGAATAGACATTATGCTAACTTTAACAAAACGTGTGAACCAATTAAAGATGTAATTTATCGACAATGAAATCTCACATTCCTAAATGTAACGCAAAACTTACAACATAATAATTCAATCATAGACTGAATGACTAATTGGTTTTTCACCACGTTAACACATTATAGGCTATACTGGTACAGCGACCTCAGAGTGATTGAATAATAATGACAATATGAAAACCAACCTCAAAGAGATTATACTGCACAATAAACAATAACCGCTTATGCAATAATGTAATGACAGTTAGACTCCTCCGTAGAAAAACACTCTGAATCGCGTATTCCATTCACAGGGAATCCAGAGCGCTTGATCCAAAAAAAATAAATCCTTTATATCATATATTGAATAGGGTTGAATCAAGCTGTTTAGGCCTTAGGGAATAGTTTACCACATCTGTGGACTACAGCCAACGTTTACTATTTTACCCGTTTTTCACTCCGTGTCGATAGTACACGCACTTACAACTATTTATCCGTATAGCGGAAATACTAATGATTTTATCTGACTATATGTCTCCTCGTCATATCGCGTACACAAACCACAAACCGAACAAAAAATGTAGCACAAGAATAACCAATGTTGACAGTGTTGAAAATGCCGGAAGAAGAATTTCAAATGGCAAAATAATACACGCTTTCTGATTGGCTGAACAATGATTGTCGTTTATTATCAGCGAATCAGAAAGCGTGTATTATTTTGCCTTTTGAAATTCTTTATTTTGAAAATATATGCCCCAATAATCTTATCAGACAATACTTGCTAAAATATTCTGACGTTCGAAAACGTACACGAATTAAAGACAATATCCTGCTAACTATCTACGGCTTTTACCGGCAGATATTTACTTCAGAACAACAATTTAAATACGACAACAATTTACAACAAATAAAATATATTCGACTTACGCTTTGCCGTAATAATATTGGCCACTGACTATTCTGGATAATGGCTTGCGATCCTGTGACAAGTTCTTACGATTTCGACAACCATATATACAGTCTCTACACGGATACCTGGTGAAACACGCCATCCATGCAAATGGCATGTTACTCGGACTGCACGTAGTGTCGTAATAAGAATGCTGTACATTTATTAGGCCCTGGTAAATACTGGCAAATTTACTCATAATACACAGCTTGTTAAATCATAACTTTCTTAATAGTTGATGGATTTTGATGAAATAAACGCCAAAACAACTTATTCTTTATCGATAGAATGAATCTAGTAAAAGATCATTTATTAGATATAGGCATCGATTAAAAGTGATGCGCTTGGCAAAAATCTACCAAAATTCCTATTCAAAATCAGGGAAAATGACCAGGATGTTGTATATCGAAAAGCAGATTGCTTGCTTTCCTAAAGTCGCATAGTCTAAATCATATGCGACGCTTGCTTGTTTTCAAGACAAACGTCTAGAACAGTCCTCCTAATCAAAAGTTTGTTTTTTGCCGAAACACTGGTATAGTTTCTCATTGGCCGAGACAGAAACACCTGATGTCCAAGAAATACAGAAAGGCAGAAAGACAATACATTTATTAATAAACAAAGAGGGAAACTTCATTATTATTTCGACAAACTAAAAGCGGATGGTCAGAAATACTTCAATAAAAAGTAATAATTACGGTCACGTGCTTCCAGTCTGCACCACCGGTCAAGACGTTTCAAGCGTCGAAGATGATCAAGACTAAATGTCGTACAATAGTAATACGCGCAAAAACTCGTGGATATATCCCAATAAAATATACAATCTACACGCTTTATCTTTCCAAAAAGCTTCGTCCTAGAGCTTTTTTCTTTAAATTTTAAGTTATAAAAAGCCAATAGTTGAAGACTAGGAGGCGAGTTGTGTGGGATGTTTTGCATCTTATAATAGCTGTATGCGCATATTTCCGTACATATGAGGAGCAAAATGATGTACTTGTCACGTGATCCAATTTCCCGCAACATGTCATAACATAAACACTGCAAAATCGAAGTCTCAATTTAAGATATAATTATCAGTGCATCTTCAGAACACAATTAAATACTGGATGCAAAAAGTAAAACATTGCATGCATTATTTGATTTTGCATATCTATGCAATCGTTTCGCGACTTTCCGGAAACACTCGAGCAACAAAGTAACAATTAAAACATTTTTTCCGAAATGTTTACTTAATAATATGTCATTTCTGCTTATTAATATGACAATGGCAATTAGCTTAACACAAAATGTCTTGCCATTTCCCTGAAATTGTCCCGAAGTAAGAACTACACCTATGAAATTTTATGTGTGGATATCATGCTTTGAAGTTATTGCATGGAATGCATATTTTCATACAAGGTCATTGCAACATTTATTTCTCTTTTTATCAAGGGCAATGTACCTACGAAGTTTCATGGATGTCCTAAATGAGTATTCCCATATTAGGTTATGGTGACCTTGACCTACTGACCCTAAGAACAACAGGTTTCCTCCTCTCATCCAGGGCAATTTACCTATAATGCTTCATGAGTGTGGGTGGTATGTTTCAAAATTGTCGTGCAGAATGTGTTTTTTCCATATAAGATCATGGCAACCTTGACCTTTGACTCCAAAAAGGAAAGGGTGACTCCTCTCACCAAGGACAATTTACCCATGAAGTTTCAGGAGTGTGTGTGCTATGGTTTTATGGTGCAGAATGCATATTTTCATATATGGCCTTGGCAACCTTGACCTTTGACCTACTGACTCCAAAAACAACATGTTTCCTCCTCTTACCTATGGGCAATGTACCTATGCAGTTTCATGAGTGAGAGAGACGGTCTGGAACGCGTAATTCTTTACGGACTGATGGACACCCCATACAGTAATACGTCCCATACGAGCATATAAAAATGAAAGGAGCTGTATTAAATCAAAGTGCTGAAGGCACTGATGGGCGGTGCTTTTTGTAAGTGTTGGAATGAATGGGAAATGGAAGTGCTGTAAATGTAACTTCAATGGTTTGTTTTTTACATTCAGTGATGTTTCAGATGATTGATATTCATTACCAATTTCATATTTAAACATATTTTAGCTAACTCATATGGCCCGAATTAGCTTCCTAGATTCCCAAAATGTGACTCCAAGGTCACTCCAATTATTCACTCCACTCCACTCCAAGACTCCACACCAAGACTCCACTCTATATAATATATTATGCACTTCAGTTAGCCAGTGTTCTATTTTCAGTAACATGATACACTTTCTATGATACATATACCGTCTGTTTGTAGCATGATTATAACCAGAGTTATAACCTTTTAAACAGATGATAAAAAGTTGACTTAGTGAAATTTTGATAAAATAGGTATGTATGACCTAAGTAAATAATAAATTGCCTTTATTCTGAACACTGTTTCTTATTTAGGGCATCAAATTAAAGGCATGCATGAGAGACTACTTCTTCTAGCATAGTGTTGTATAGTGCTGTTAGGTTTGTCACATTCCTGGAATGCCATTGAAATCTCCTCCTCATACCACTGACGGTGCATTCGCACCGCCAAAAATGACAAATAGATGCAAATTTATCGTTTTATTATCACAGAATTTCCTATATGATCATAATATCACATATATGATCCTCATCTCCTATGCCAGAATGCATATATACAAACAATTACATAAGTGTTAACATATTTTTATTATTACATTAAATAACAGCAGTAAACAGACATATGTATTTCCTTAAGATTTAAATGTCCTTGCCCACAATGACATACAAGCATTACATATATTGACATTAATCATACACAGTTCAACCCCGCTTAAATTCTAAGTCCAACAAAGGGCCATAATTCTGTAATAAATTAGGCATGAGTGATGTACAGGGTCATAAGGTCATCAGTTGTTATGTGTATATGAAGTTTGAGAACAACCCATTCAAAACTTTTTGAGGGATTGTAGTAATAAAAATGTGTAACGGGACGCGACGCAACGCGACAAAAAATGTGTTGTAAGACGTGACGTGAAACGACATTACAGACAACATGATATAGCCCTCACTTTAATTTGTGAAAGCAGGGATTTAATCATGATAATCATGATAACTGTAATCCTAAGGTCATAAACATTTTGTTTTCTTTTTAAAGTCTCAATATTTTAAGTGAAAACTCTCTAGATTGTGTAAGGTACATTAGAATATAACATAACATATTTCCCTTATTTCACTTGACTTTTAATCTTCATGTTATTAGCAATGAAGGCTTGAATAGGTATGAATATGTAAAAATAGAGTGGGGAATGCTTGTGTGGCCTGTCTTGTGCTCGTCAGTGACCTTTCACATATTGACCCCAAAATCATCAGGAAATGTCATTCTCTCACCAAGATAAATAAAGTTATAAAGTCTGAAGATGGTGGCTGAAATCCTTCACAAGTTATTGGACAAAAACTGTTTTTCATAATCGAATCACAAAGACCCTGACCTTTGACCTACTGACCCCAAAATCAATAGGGCTTTTTTTCTCAACAAGGACAATCAAGCTTTTATTAACTCTGAATATCGTTTGTGCAATCATGCAGAAGTAATTAAGAAATATAACATTGTTTACGGTGTATTATCGTGTAATATATCACGGCTTGGAGTTCAATTGTAAAAATTAATTTCACGAGCCCGAAGTGCGAGTGAAATTATTGTTTACAATTGAACGACAAACCATGATAAATGACAAGATAATTTACCGTAAGGCCATACAAAATTAATTACCTGGTTCTCAGGCCCGCCCGCATGTCTTTTTTTGGTGCCGCATTGCCGATTTTATCTCAAAAGTAATAAAATAACAAGAGGTCAATGACCTTGAAGCTCTACTGATTGATTTTGATTTCAGGAAGTAGTGACTGCAAACTTGATTTTTGAAAATCTATTTTTAGCCGTGGCGGCCATCTTGAATTTCCGGCCGACCTGAAATTTTGCTAGGATCAATTAGACATCAAGAGCAACATTTATGTGAAGTTTCATGAAAATCCATCAAGTAGTTTCAGAGGAGTAGTCGCTACAAGTTTTCGTTATATAACTCTATGTAAACAAAGATGGCCACTGGCAGCCATCTTTAACGTCGAATCAAAATAATGTTCAACTCAGATAACCATCATGTCATGCTGATCATTTTAGAAAAAGTCCCATATCAATATCTCTTAAAGTTTTCAAGAAGTCGTCGCTACAATCTTATTATTTTTTAACCTATTTTTAGCCGTGGCGGCCATCTTGATTTTCCGGCCGACCTGAAATTTTGCTAAGATCAATAAGACATCATGAGCAACATTCCTGTGAAGTTTTATGAAAATCCGTAAAGTAGTTTCAGAGGAGTAGTCGCTACAAGTTTTCATTATACAAGAGGTCAATGACCTTGAAGCTCTACTGATTGATTTTGATTTCAGGAAGTAGTGACTACAAACTTGATTTTTGAAAATCTATTTTTAGCTGTGGCGGCCATCCTGAATGTCTGGCCGACCTGAAATTTTGCTAGGATCAATTAGACATCAAGAGCAACATTTCTGTGAAGTTTCATGAAAATCCGTCAAGTACTTTCAGATGAGTGGTCGCTACAAGTTTTCATTATATAACTCAATGTAAACAAAGATGGCCACTGGCAGCCATGTTTAACGTCGAATCAAAATAATGTTCAACTCGGATAACCATCATGTCATGCTGATCATTTTAGAAAAAGTCCCATATCAATATCTCTTAAAGTTTTCAAGAAGTCGTCGCTACAATCTTATTTTTTTTAAATCTATTTTTAGCCGTGGCGGCCATCTTGATTTTCCGGCCGACCTGAAATTTTGCTAGGATCAATAAGACATCAAGAGCAACATTCCTGTGAAGTTTTATGAAAATCTGTAAGGTAGTTTCAGAGGAGTAGTCGCTACAAGTTTTCATTACATAACTCTATGTAAACAAAGATGGCCACTGGCAGCCATGTTTAACGTCGATTCAAAACGATTTTCAACAAGGACCAGCATCATGTCATGCTGATCATTTTAGAAAAAGTCCCATATCAATATCTCTTATAGTTTTCAAGAAGTAGTCGCTACAAACTTATTTTTTTAAAATCTATTTTTAGCCGTGGCGGCCATCTTGAATTTCCGGCCGACCTGAAATTTTGCTAGGATCAGTTAGACATCAAGAGCAACATTCGTGTGAAGTTTCATGAAAATCCGTCAAGTAGTTTCATAGGAGTAGTCGCTACAAGTTTTCATTATATAACTCTATGTAAACAAAGATGGCCGCTGGCAGCCATGTTTAACGTCGAATCAAAACGATTTTCGACAAGGACCAACATCATGTCTTTAGAAAAAGTCCCATATCAATATCACTTATAGTTTTCAAAAAGTAGTCGCTACAAACTTGTATTTTGAAAATCTATCTTTAGCCTTGCGGCCATCTTGAAATTTCCGGCCGACCTGAAATTTTGCTAGGATCAATAAGACATCAAGAGCAACATTTCTGTGAAGTTTCATGAAAATCCGTCGAGTAGTTTCAGAGGAGTAGTCGCTACAAGTTTTCATTATATAACTCTATGTAAACAAAGATGGCCGCTGGCAGCCATGTTTAACGTCGAATCAAAACGATTTTCGACAAGGACCAACATCATGTCTTTAGAAAAAGTCCCATATCAATATCACTTATAGTTTTCAAGAAGTAGTCGCTACAAACTTATTTTTTAAAAATCTATTTTTAACTGTGGCAGCCATCTTGAATTTCTGGCCGATCTGAAATTTTGCTAGGATCAATAAGACATTAAGAGCAACATTCCTGTAAAGTTTCATGAAAATCCGCCAAGTAGTTTCAGAGGAGTAGTCGCTACAAGTTTTTACTATATAACTCTATGTAAACAAAGATGGCCGCTGGCAGCCACGTTTAACGTCGAATCAAAACGATTTTTGATAAGGACCAACATCATGTCATGCTGATCATTTTAGAAAAAGTCCCATATCAATATCACTTATAGTTTTCAAGAAGTAGTCGCTACAAACTTGTATTTTGAAAAATTATTTTTAGCTGTGGCGGCCATCATGAATTTCCGGCCGACCTGAAATTTTGCTAGGATCATTTAGACATCAAGAGCAACATTCCTGTGAAGTTTCATGAAAATTCGCCAAGTAGTTTCAGAGGAGTAGTCGCTACAAGTTTTTACTATATAACTCTATGTAAACAAAGATGGCCGCTGGCAGCCACGTTTAACGTCGAATCAAAACGATTTTCGACAAGGACCAACATCATGTCATGCTGATCATTTTAGAAAAAGTCCCATATCAATATCACTTATAGTTTTCAAGAAGTAGTCGCTACAAACTTGAATTTAAACAAGAGGTCAATGACCTTGAAGCTCTACTGATTGATATTGATTTCAGGAAGTAGTCGCTACAGACTTGTTTTTTGAAAATCTATTTTTAACCGTGGCGGCCATCTTGAATTTCCGGCCGACCTGAAATTTTGCTAAGATCAATAAGACATTAAGAGCAACATTCCTGTGAAGTTTCATGAAAGTCCGTCAAGTAGTTTCAGAGAAGTAGTCGCTACATGTTTTCATTATATAACTCTATGTAAACAAAAATGGCCGCTGGCAGCCATGTTTAACATCAAATCAAAACGATTTTCGACAAGGACCAACATCATGTCATACTGATCATTTTAGAAAAAGTCCCATATCAATATCTCTTATTGTTTTGAAGAAGTAGTCGCTACAAACTTATTTATTTTAAATCTATTTTTAGCTGTGGCGGCCATCTTGAATTTCGGGCCGACCTGAAATTTTTCTAGGATCAACTAGACATCAAGAGCAACATTCCTGTGAAGTTTCATGAACATCCGTTAAGTAGTTTCAGAGAAGTAGTCGCTACAAGTTTTTACTATATAACTCTATGTAACCAAAGATGGCCACTGGCAGCCATGTTTAACGTCGAATCAAAATAATTTTCCACAAGGATCTACATCATGTCATGCTGATCATTTTAGAAAAAGTCCCATATCAATATCACTTATAGTTTTCAAGAAGTAGTCTCTACAAACTTATTTTTTACAAATCTATTTTTAGCTGTGACGGCCATCTTGAATTTCCGGCCGACCTGAAATTTTTCTAGAATCAATTAGACATCAAGAGCAACATTCCTGTGAGGTTTCATGACAATCCGCCAAGTAGTTTCAGAGGAATAGTCGCTACAAGTTTTTACTATATAACTCTATGTAACCAAAGATGGCCACTGGCAGCCATGTTTAACGTCGAATCAAAATAATTTTCCACAAGGATCTACATCATGTCATGCTGATCATTTTAGAAAAAGTCCCATATCAATATCACTTATAGTTTTCAAGAAGTAGTCGCTACAAACTTATTTTTTAAAAATCTATTTTTAGCTGTGACGGCCATCTTGAATTTCCGGCCGACCTGAAATTTTTCTAGGATCAATTAGACATCAAGAGCAACATTCCTGTAAAGTTTCATGACAATCCGTCAGGTAGTTTCAGAGGAGTAGTCGCTACAAGTTTTTATTATATAACTCTATGTAAACAAAGATGGCCGCTGGCAGCCATGTTTAACGTCAAATCAAAACGATTTTCGACAAGGATCAACATCATGTCATGCTGATCATTTTAGAAAAAGTCCCATATCAATATCACTTATAGTTTTCAAGAAGTAGTCGCTACAAACTTGAATTTAACAAATCTATTTTTAGCTTTGGCGGCCATCTTGGATTTCACATCAACATGAATTTTTGCTAGGATCAACTAGACTTCATGGGCAACATTTCTGTAAAGTTTTATGAATATCCATCCAGTAGTTTCAGAGGAGTAGTCGCTACAAATAAAAGTTAACGGACAGACGGACGGACAGACGGACAGACGGACGACGGACGCCGCACCACGGCATAAGCTCTGCTGATCTCTGATCAGTAGAGCTAAAAATCTATTTTTAGCTTTGGCGGCCATCTTGGATTTCACATCAACATGAATTTTTGCTAGGATCAACTAGACTTCATGGGCAACATTTCTGTAAAGTTTTATGAATATCCATCCAGTACTTTCAGAGGAGTAGTCGCTACAAATAAAAGTTAACGGACGGACGGACGACGGATGCCGCACCACGGCATAAGCTCTGCTGATCTCTGATCAGTAGAGCTAAAAATTGGAAATGCGCTACCGAAATTTCGAAAAAAAAGTTCCGCATCCAAGTTCGTTCCGGTTTTTACATGCAACTACCTCAGGAGAATCCCCTTGTGGGTAGACTGGTGCGCGGCCGACTATCTGCCGCTCTGCTCGCTAGCTTGTGAGTGTTGCAGTCGTACGGGTACCAATCTAGGAGTGAGACGCTTAGATCTAGTAGGTGCTACAGAACAGGCGATTTATTCAAGCGTCTAATCGACAAAGTCTCACAACAACATGCAATAGTTCATGCGTGATCTAATACAAAAATACGGACTTATTGTGACTGAAAGAAGCGTAAGTCGAGAAGAAATGATAAGGTAATGATCGACAATAGAGATGAGCTGATCCAACTGGTTATTGCACATGTATTTCGAGATATTTTGCATCAATACATGTATTGGAATTAAAAGTTTGGATAAAAAAAAAATCGCCCGCGTGTCTATTGACCACTGTAAAATTGTAAAAAAAAAATACGCCCGCCCGCATCTCTTTTCAGAAAAAGTGGCCTGAGAACCAGGTAATTAATTTTTTGTGGCCTAAACGATGTTCTATTTCTATTCTTATACCCTAAAATGTGAAAATAACGCACACATCTGAAATCTTTCGCATTGCTTTGCTTACTCTCCTAATGTTGCAAACGTTACAGTGATATCTTTCGCATTGCCTTGCTTATTCTCCTAATGTTGCAAACGTTACAGTGATATATCGTTGAATATAACGAGATATTTTAAACTAGGCTATATAGTGCAGGTGTATTTTAATACTTGATAAATATGTCAAGATTACCGTGTGTCCCTTTAACAAGGTTAAAATGGCACGAAATACAACTGTCCTTTTCATACTTTAATCATATATTAAAACAATGACTTAATTTGCAATTTCTTTGGTATATACAGAGGTATCTAGTAATCGCACTATCCTTCTGTCTGTCCTTCCGGTATGGCAATGTATTAACTTGTGAGACTTCCAAATGGACTAATCAAAAAAATTCTAGTTCAATCTACAATTAAACTTGAAATAAACTCCGACTAGAAACCCTGAAAGTAGTTATTTTGGTTCACATTTCTTTTATTGTTTTTATACCCCCAGAGGGTGGTCCCGCCTTAATGCCATTAAGCGATGGGAAAGCTTATATTAGCAGGATTTTATAACGGAAATTTCGACACTGTTGAAAAACATTCTTTACTGAAAAAATGCGATAACCTGCTTAAAATTATCTATTTAATGTTTTAATTTTACAACATGCATACTTTTCAAGCTGAATCGCAGGTTTTATTTTATACCCCTGCCAACCCCGATTTCTCTTCTCGGAGAAGGGGTTGGATGGGGTATGAAAGTTAATACTCAGACCACATAATGAAGACCTGAAGGGATTTCCATAAAACTTATGAATCAGGTCCGTACGTCGAAAGTCAATGTCACACTTGGAGGTCAAAGGTCAAATTTTTTGGGGCATTTGTCACTTCTTGGTCACATTTTTTGTTGTCGTGTAAATTTGCAAAGCAGTACAGTAAAAGTTAAATCATCACATAACTTTAATAACTGCCTGGGAATGTTATCACATAAAGTCCGGGAGTGTTATCACACAAATTACTGCCCGGGAGTGTTATCACATATGTGGTTTTGATAATACACTAGTGATATAACCTAATGTTTACAATGTTATATTAAGGTACCTTTTCTGTTGCCTTGTTACATGGGTTATGTGTTAAATAGAATCTCATATTTGTGCTAATATAGATTTTTAAATTTATCAAACGTGTTGCATCATATCATCTCGTTTTATAAATTTCATAATCAATATCCTCTGTTTACCTTTAAACCACTTAAACCCTTAACCCGCAAAGCATGACTATAATAGCCTTTGTGTCCATTGTAAACCCAGATCAGCCTGCGAGTACCTCGCAGGCTGATCAGGGTTTACAAATCCAGTTGCTGATCAGTCATTTTCCCCAAAACACCCCTTTGTCACATAAATGGAATGGTCTTAATTCAAAGACACAACAGTCCATTATATATATGTAGCGGATTAAGGGCTAAAAAACACACCTCCAACATTTCTCAATGTGTCAAACAACTGATCATCTGATATCAGTCTATCCTAATGCATATAATTATATTTTAATAAACAACAGTGCTAGTGCTTGTGTACTACACTACGTTGATGCATATTCCTTTAACAACTGTCCCGCTATTACAAGTCTCTGTATTTCACTAGTGCCCTCGTATATTTCAGTAATTCTTGCATCCCTGTAGTGTCTCTCTGCCGGCATATCCGTCACGTACCCCATACCACCCAATACTTGTATGGCCTGTAATGGACAGTATATACATGTTAACTGTATGTTAACAAATGCCACATGTACATCATACAAGAGTATATCACATGACCTGAGGCGTGGGAGTATAATAAAGCCATGATATATTTATCCTCTTACACTAGTGAAATAAATATGAAGGTGAAAGCCGAATCTTTGTTGATTTCTATAATTGTTAAAATACCGGATTACGAAAACCGACGAGGTAGTTCCGTTGTTCGGCGTTGTACGGAGAAGACCGAGTCGACATACAATGTCATCATACAAACATGGGATGTCATCGTACGACACAGTCATATACAGGCAGCTATTCTAACAAACGTTGCTTATGAGCAGTTTTGGAGTTATGTGATAAATAGAATCTTACATTCATGCTTATTTAATACTGAATTTATTAAAGTTGGTGAATAAAACTGACATGATGCTTGGCGCAGCCTTTTACCCAAATTGTTTAATAATTTCAATATTAAACAGGCACTCATGTGAGACCTTCTATTGATATATCATAAACAAATGTGCTAACTGCTGCCAGCATGACAAGCTATCAGGTGTAAATAGTGTCTTTAATAGAAACTGAGCAAACTGTAAACATTAACATTTTCAGACGCCATCATATAAAAAAATGCTATATGTTAACTAGATCGTCAAGGCTGGCATATCAAGGCATCAGGAGCTGGTCCATAAGTTTGCAAGTAAGCGTATTAGAAAGTGAGCTGAATGTAAATGTTAACTAACAAACGCACACGCTCATCTTTGCTACACCTACGCATACATTGCTCAACAAAAACTGCACAATCTGTAGTCAAATTAAAGAAAGTCGCCCTATCCCTTAAATGATTTCTGTGGAAGACCTGTGTGAGCTATGTTACAAGTCTGGTATTTTACAGATATTATGATGGCTATGTTGCACCAGATACACACAATTATTACATTTCTATGCGTGACTTATTGGGATTTCTCAGTGCAAGAATATTCATAATCGCTAAATATTAATAACTAACTCAGAACACAATATTAAATAACTAACTTTGCTAACTTAGAACACAATAATAACTAACGTTGCGACGTTGAGTCGTGACGTCAACAAAGTGTTGCTGACGTCGACGTCATCCGCCGATAACGTTCAATAAAGTGAATATTTGTTTGCAAAAACGTAATTTAAAATGTAATAAACAGATTATTTAACTGCTGGAATCGCTTATTGGTAGGGGTGTCACGATATCAGAAACCAATATCGTGATATATTGCAATATTTATTAAATTATCGCGATATATATTGCGATATATTGCCTTAATCTTCTGCATGCATTTGTAAGCTATATTTCTTATTATAATTATGTACATGACAAGTATAAAATAAAAACATAGTACAGTTAAAACATTTTATAATGCTTTAGGATGCACAGCTTTCGACTAGAACAAGAACATGAGAAACAAAACATAACTCATTTTGCATAGTATAGTAGACACACAGCTTTCGACTAGAACAAGAACATGAGAAACAAAACAAAACTCATTTTGCATAGTACAGTAGACAGTACTAGACACACACAGTCACATTAAGTAGTGTTCTAAAAGTTTTTGCTTTATTTTGAGACATATATTTTAGACGGCGTAGAAAGGCAGAATCACCCTATTTATTCAATAATGCTTGTGAAAACAGGCTTACCGGTACACATTTGATGATTGATGCTCCTTCCCTTAGGGTTTCTTAATTGTTAAAATTTCACTTCATAGCCTCTAACTAATACTTAAACACGGGTAGAATGGGTTATTCTATTTCTATAATCCTTTGAAGTGGCTGCAAGTAAATGTAGCGACTATTTCTGAGGATGCACTTTGACACGTCATGTGACCTTTACCGGATTTAGCCACGGGGTATACAGGTAACTGATCACGCGTTACACTTATGATTACATTTATGATAAGCACTGGTTCCTGTGAATACACAATGTCAGTATAATAGGCGTAATGGATTGTGGAAACCAACGACTGCTGTATTTGTTTTAGGTCTGTGGTTTTAGTAGATGTAATTATCGGATTACGGACAATTATCTGCGGCATTATAATCGGCTCTTTGACGAGTTGATGAGATGATACAAGATAGGTACTCCCCTGAAGATTGGCAATTAATGATTGAAGTAATTATATTGTTCCGGTGTTGTACAGTATGCGGAATGCCAGAATGTATACATAACATGGCTGGACGACGCAGCTTCGTGGAGTGGTACAAGTTTTTTTATTTCTCACTTTCAAATAAGCGTGCAAAGATTAAAAGCCGCGGAAATACGATGGATATAAAAGAAAACACAACACACTTCATGAATATCGCGGAATACCGGTATGCGCTTTTAATATCGCGATATTTTATCGCACGGGTGAATACCGCGATTTACCGGTATATCGCTACACCCCTACTAATTCGGTAATCCTTCACTTGGTGGTAGACGTGCTGTGCTCACTCGCATGCGCTCGTTCGCGAAAAGAACCACACATCTACCACTCGTGAAGGATTTCCCTATAATCGATCCCAGCAGTTAAATAATCTCTATCTTCTTTCATACCTGATGTGCCACTCGAGTAGCTGCCTCCGACGCGGCCAACTTGGCCATGGCCGCTTCCTGAAAAAACAATGACAATTTTACCAAATGGCAGACTTGTTTATGCAATGAGTTTTTTCGGAAATACATGACAACTCTCATACAATTCCTGAAGAAAATTTTACAAAACTTTTAACATGTTTTCACAATTCCTGAAGAAAAATTTGCAAAGCTTCCAACATTTTTTCACAATTCCTGACAATTTTACACAATCACTAATTTAAAAGTGTATAAACACAGTTCCTGACTATTATATAAATTTTCACATAATTTTTTAATACACAATGTTGCAAAATTCCTGAATATTGCAAACAATTCCTGACAATTTTACACAATTTCTAAAGCATATAAACACAGTTCCTGACTAATTTACACAGAAGTTCACATGATGCTGCACAATTCCTGACAATTTTACATAATTCCTAAAGCTGAAATACAATTTCTGACAATTCCTGACAATTTTACACAATTCCAGACAGCTTCACAAGTAAAGTAACAATGCTCCAGATTTTAAATTCACATGGAGAACATTTTGGTTTTACATTCTTCTGTAACGTTCATCTGACAACTTACTTTTATATATGGCATCTTTGCATCTTTCAGCATGGCTGCCTTCCAAGTGAGAAGTCGGGCACTCTCGATCTGCAGGTCCATGTCTGCCAATTTGGTCTGAGAAAGAGTTAACAATTTTTAAATCAATGTCTCATAATTATCACATAATTGCAGAATTTCTCGCTGTTGGTTATTCCATTAAAACATACCAGGGACCACAGGAAGGCAATTTAGTAAACATCTATGGGTGAACCCTATTTTCTGAAATTTGGTTCTTCAAACTCAATTTTACATCTATGGGTGGGTGTTCAGTTTCAAAAGTGCCTTCCTGGGGTCTCATGTATATTTTAATGGAACAGCCTGAAGCTAAAGTTGGTCTTACATGTTAATACCTTTGTTAAAAGGCCAGCACTGTCATGAAAACAATTTTCCTTGAATCAAACTTGTACGCAAAGTTATTCCCCTTGTTTTGGTTTAAACAGCATTTCCGGGTCTTGGGGTTTTAAACTTTAATTTAACACAGTTTTGTTTTATTGAAATAAACAGAAGATAACCCAAGCACCAAAAAGATGGAGAAAGTAAGCTGACCTGTTCACTCACTTTTGCGCCATACAGCTTTCAAGAATGAATATTTTCAGATTACCTCCCTTTATAATACAAATATAATGATTTCGCAATTAGCAGCAACACACTAACTCTGGTTTTTGATGATTATTAATATTGATCAGAATGATTGAGTGATAAGTATATAATGATGAAATTATATCTAGATTGGTGTACAAAGTGTAACAAAGTCAACCCTATGCAAATCACAGCTTAAAATGCGGAAGTTTCTTTTTTTGTTCATTATAGTACCACAACTGTCATTATTCAGTCCCAACGCAACATAACTTCAGAAAATAAACTATTTAAACACTGATTAACTACAGTAGCAGCACATTTTTATTACTCATGCGATAAAACAGATACTGGTCGTTCGACAATGCAGTTCAGTCTAAACATGTCTTACACTGGTGTCAATTTATTTACCTGTATAACTATCAGCAATATTGGAAACTTTTAGCTGTAGTTTTTATTATGTACAACTACATGAATATTTGGTTTATCATTATAATAGGTAATAAATTTTAAAAAAAATTGTGCAGTTGCTTTTCATAAATTGGCACGATATAGTTACATATTCCTGATAAGGCCAGAGTTTTTTGACTTTTAGATTAACGGACCCGCCGACTTCAAGTTTTGCCGAAACCAAAAAAAAAAAAAAAAGATTTTTTTTTTCAACTCTTTAAAAAAAAAAAAAAAAAAAAAAAAATATATGAAAGTCAGGCAACTGAGAGAAACTTTCAGTATTGTGAGACCTATCTGCCTCTCCTGCTTCAACAGAGCCTTAAAATCATCCACACGGAATGCTAAAAAAACAATGAAGCAAAAACAATGATTTTTGGATGTATGAAAGTGCTAATTCAAACTGTGAAATAACGTTGGTTAAAAATTTAAGAATTGAATGTTATTTTTATGTGTTTCGTCGAGGTATGAAGGACTACAGTAACATATTAAAATGCTATTTTTTGGTCACCATCTTAATTTTATTTTTATTTTTTTTCCTTCCTCATACCCTCAACTTTTAGAAAAAAAAATCCGTAAATCAATTAATAAAAACAAGAGGTCAATGACCTTGAAGCTCTACTGATAGATTTTTGATAGCTAGGTCAACATTCCTGTGAAGTTTCATGAAAATCCATCGAGTTTCATAGGAGTAGTCGCTACAAGTTTTCGTTATATAACTCTATGTAAACAAAGATGGCCGCTGGCTGCCATGTTTAATGTCAAATCAAAATAATTTTTGACAAGGATCAACATCATGTCATACTGATCATTTTAGAAAAAGTCCCATATCAATATCACTTATAGTTTTCAAGAAGTAGTCGCTACAAACTTGTATTTTGAAAATCTATTTTTAGCCATGGCAGCCATATTGAATTTCCGGCCAACCTGAAATTTTGCTAGGATCAATTAGATATCAAGAGCAACATTCCTGTACAGTTTCATGAAAATCCGTCGAGTAATTACAGAGGAGTAGTCGTTACAAGTTTTTATTATACAACTCTATGTATACAAAGATGGCCGCTGACAGCCATGTTTAACATCGAATCAAAACGATTTTCGACAAGGACCAACAACCTGAAATGCTGATCATTTTAGAAAAAGTCCCATATCAATATCACTTATAGTTTTCAAGAAGTAGTCGCTACAAACTTGTTTTTTGAAAATTAACTTTTAGCTGTGGCGGCCATCTTGAATTTCCGGACGTCCTGAACATCTGTTAGGATCAAAAAGACATCAAGAGCAACATTCGTGTGAAGTTTCATGAAAATCCATCAAGTAGTTTCAGAGGAGTAGTCGCTACAAGTTTTCATTATATAACTCTATGTAAACAAAGATGGCTGCTGGCAGCCATGTTTAACGTCAAATCAAAATAATTTTTGACAAGGATCAACATCATGTCATACTGATCATTTAGGAAAAGACGTATATCAATATCACTTATAGTTTTCAAGAAGTAGGCGCTACAAACTTGTATTTTGAAAATTTATATTTAGACGTGGCAGCCATCTTGAATTTCCAGCCGACCTGAAATTTTGCTAGGATCAACTAGACATCAAGAGCAACATTCCTGTGAAGATTCATGAAAATCCGCCAAGTAGTTTCAGAGGAGTAGTCGCTACAAATTGTTACTATACAAACTCTATGTAAACAAAGATGGCCACTGGCGCCCATGTTAAATGTCGAATCAAAATAATTTTCGACAAGGATCAACATCATGTCATGCTGATCATTTTAGAAAAAGTCCCATATCAATATCACTTACAGTTTTCAAGAAGTAGTCACTACAAATTTATTTATTTTAAATCTATTTTTAGCCGTGGTGGCCATTTTGAATTTCCAGTCAGCCTGATTTTTTTCTAGGATCAACTAGACATCAAGTGCAACATTCCTGTAAAGTTTCATGAACATCCGTCAAGTAGTTTCAGAGGAGTAGTCGCTACAAGTTTTTACTATATAACTCTATGTAAACAAAAATGGCCACTGGCAGCCATGTTTAACGTCGAATCAAAATAATGTTCTGCTAGGATCAACATCATGTCATGCTGATCATTTTAGAAAAAGTCCCATATGAATATCACTTATAGTTTTCAAGAAGTAGTTGCTACAAACTTATCTTTTAAAAATCTATTTTTAGCTGTGGTGGCCATCTTGAATTTGGGCCGACCTGAAATTTTGCTAGGATCAATTAGACATCACGAGCAACATGCCTGTAAAGTTTCATTAAAATCCGCCAAGTAGTTTCAGAGGAGTAGTCGCTATAAGTTTTTACTATATAACTCTATATTAAAGATGGCCACTGGCAGCCATGTTTAACGTCGAATCAAAACAATTTTTGATAACGACCAACATCATGTCATGCTGATCATTTTAGAAAAAGTCCCATATTAATATCACTTATAGTTTTCAAGAAGTAGTCGCTACAAACTTGTATTTTAAAAACCTATTTTTAGCTTTGGCGGCCGTCTTGGATTTCACATCAACATGAATTTTTGCTAGGATTAACTAGACTTCATGGGCAACATTTCTGTAAAGTTTCATGAATATCCATCAAGTAGTTTCAGAGGAGTATTCGCTACAAATAAGTTTACGGACAGATGGGCAGACGGACAGACAGACAGACGGACAACGGACGCCACACCACGGCATAAGCTCTGCTGATCTCTGATCAGTCGAGCTAAAAAACTGGCCTTATGCTCACATACCCGAATAAGCTGTAGTTCTGATATAGGCCGGCACCACCCAAAACTACCCAACATCATTCACATGCCCCCACCTACCTGAATAAGCTGTAGTTCTGATATAGGCCGGCAAAACCCAAAACTACCCAACATCATTCACATGCTCCAATCTACCTGAATAATTATAAGCTGTAGTTTTGCTCCCACATACCTGAATAAGCTGTAGTTTTGATATAGGCTGACCAAAAGCCATTCGCTTCTGGGCATAATCTATGGCACACTCCATGGCAGCCTATTTGAAGATAAAAATAATTCAATACCAACGAATAAGTGGTTTTGGAGATATTGTTTGAAGTTACCTAAGTATCAGTGTATCTTTAGCAAAGGTGGCCATCTTGGATCACAAGCGGCGACAAAGTACAAACAACTGAAAAGGCCCCACCATCAAAATAGTGTTGTTCACTTTTGTTGAAATGTCAAGTTTATTCATTTTCCTAATAATCAAGAACTTGCGTCCTGTGTCAGCCATCTTGAAAATTTGACAAAGAGAACAGAAACTTGATACTTTAGTACCTAGCAATGAATTCTAAAAAATAATTGTCAAAATCTAGGTTCAGTTCATGGGAAGAAAATTATTTAAAGTTTTAGCTATTTTTAGTAATAGCGGCCATCTTGAATATCGAAAATGAAAAAGCTTGAATGAAAAATTAATGAATTAAGAAAAGTAAGTAAAGGTTATTCATATTGACCTACTTTTTGTAGGAACATGTTGCTGTCAAGTAGATGTGTGTATGAAGTTTAAATTGTGTATATATTTGGTATCTGAGTTATGGACTTAATGTAAATTAACAAATTTAAATTGGAACAAGAGGTCAATGACCTTGAAGCTCTACTGATTGATTTTGATTTCAAAAAGTAGTCGCTACAAACTTGTTTTTTGAAAATCTATTTTTAGCCGTGGTGGCCATCTTGAATTTCCGGCCAACCTGAAATTTTGCTAGGATCAATTAGACATCAAGAGCAACATTCCTGTGAAGTTTCATGAAAATCCGTCAAGTAGTTTCAGAGGAGTAGTCGCTACAAGTTTTCATTATATAACTCTATGTAAACAAAGATGGCCGCTGACAGCCATGTTTAACATTGAATCAAAATAATGTTCGACTCGAATAACCGTCATGTCATGCTGATCATTTTAGAAAAAGTCCCATATCAATATCTCTTATAGTTTTCAAGAAGTAGTCGCTACAAAACTTATTTTTTAAAAATCTATTTTTAGCCATGGTGGCCATCTTGAATTTCCGGCCGACCTGAAATTTTGCTAAGATCAATTAGATATCAAGAGCAACATTTGTGTGAAGTTTCATGAAAATCCTTCAAGCAGTTTCAGAGGAGTAGTCGCTACAAGTTTTCATTATATAACTCTAAATAAAACAAAGATGGCCATTGGCAGCCATGTTTAACGTCGAATCAAAATAATGTTTGACTCGAATAACCGTCATGTCATGCTGATCATTTTAGAAAAAGTCCCATATCAATATCACTTATAGTTTTCAAGTAGTAGTCGCTACAAACTTATTTTTTTTAAATCTATTTCTAGCTGTGGCGGCCATCTTGAATTTCTGGCCGATCTGAAATTTTGGTAGGATCAATAAGACATCAAGAGCAACATTCCTTATTTATTATATAACTCTATGTAAACAAAGATGGCCACTGACAGTCATGTTTAACATCGAATCAAAACAATTTTTGACAAGGACCAACATCATGTCATGCTGATCATTTTAGAAAAAATGCCATATCAATATCACTTATAGTTTTCAAGAAGTAGTCGTTACAAACTTGTATTTTGAAAATCTATTTTTAGCCATGGTGGCCATCTTGAATTTCTGGCCAACCTGAAATTTTGCTAGGATCAATTAGACATCAAGAGCAACATTCGTGTGAAGTTTCATGAAAATCCGTCAAGTAGTTTCAGAGAAGTAGTCGCTACAAGCTTTCATTATATAACTCTATGTAAACAAAGATCGCCGCTGGCAGCCATGTTTAACGTCGAATCAAAACGATTTTCTACAAGGACCAACATCATGTCATGCTGATCATTTTAGAAAAAGTCCCATATCAATATCTCTTATAGTTTTCAAGAAGTAGTAGCTACAAACTTTTTTTTTAAAAATCTATTTTTAGCCGTGGCGGCCATCTTGAATTTCCGGCCGACCTGAAATTTTGCTAGGATCAATAAGACATCAAGAACAACATTCCTGTGAAGTTTCAAGAAAATCCATAGTCTATGGCACACTCCATGGCAGCCTATTTGAAGATAAAAATAATTCAATACCAACGAATAAGTGGTTTTGGAGATATTGTTTGAAGTTACCTAAGTATCAGTGTATCTTTAGCAAAGGTGGCCATCTTGGATCACAAGCGGCGACAAAGTACAAACAACTGAAAAGGCCCCACCATCAAAATAGTGTTGTTCACTTTTGTTGAAATGTCAAGTTTATTCATTTTCCTAATAATCAAGAACTTGCGTCCTGTGTCAGCCATCTTGAAAATTTGACAAAGAGAACAGAAACTTGATACTTTAGTACCTAGCAATGAATTCTAAAAAATAATTGTCAAAATCTAGGTTCAGTTCATGGGAAGAAAATTATTTAAAGTTTTAGCTATTTTTAGTAATAGCGGCCATCTTGAATATCGAAAATGAAAAAGCTTGAATGAAAAATTAATGAATTAAGAAAAGTAAGTAAAGGTTATTCATATTGACCTACTTTTTGTAGGAACATGTTGCTGTCAAGTAGATGTGTGTATGAAGTTTAAATTGTGTATATATTTGGTATCTGAGTTATGGACTTAATGTAAATTAACAAATTTAAATTGGAACAAGAGGTCAATGACCTTGAAGCTCTACTGATTGATTTTGATTTCAAAAAGTAGTCGCTACAAACTTGTTTTTTGAAAATCTATTTTTAGCCGTGGTGGCCATCTTGAATTTCCGGCCAACCTGAAATTTTGCTAGGATCAATTAGACATCAAGAGCAACATTCCTGTGAAGTTTCATGAAAATCCGTCAAGTAGTTTCAGAGGAGTAGTCGCTACAAGTTTTCATTATATAACTCTATGTAAACAAAGATGGCCGCTGACAGCCATGTTTAACATTGAATCAAAATAATGTTCGACTCGAATAACCGTCATGTCATGCTGATCATTTTAGAAAAAGTCCCATATCAATATCTCTTATAGTTTTCAAGAAGTAGTCGCTACAAAACTTATTTTTTAAAAATCTATTTTTAGCCATGGTGGCCATCTTGAACTTCCGGCCGACCTGAAATTTTGCTAAGATCAATTAGATATCAAGAGCAACATTTGTGTGAAGTTTCATGAAAATCCTTCAAGCAGTTTCAGAGGAGTAGTCGCTACAAGTTTTCATTATATAACTCTAAATAAAACAAAGATGGCCATTGGCAGCCATGTTTAACGTCGAATCAAAATAATGTTTGACTCGAATAACCGTCATGTCATGCTGATCATTTTAGAAAAAGTCCCATATCAATATCACTTATAGTTTTCAAGTAGTAGTCGCTACAAACTTATTTTTTTTAAATCTATTTCTAGCTGTGGCGGCCATCTTGAATTTCTGGCCGATCTGAAATTTTGGTAGGATCAATAAGACATCAAGAGCAACATTCCTTATTTATTATATAACTCTATGTAAACAAAGATGGCCACTGACAGTCATGTTTAACATCGAATCAAAACAATTTTTGACAAGGACCAACATCATGTCATGCTGATCATTTTAGAAAAAATGCCATATCAATATCACTTATAGTTTTCAAGAAGTAGTCGTTACAAACTTGTATTTTGAAAATCTATTTTTAGCCATGGTGGCCATCTTGAATTTCTGGCCAACCTGAAATTTTGCTAGGATCAATTAGACATCAAGAGCAACATTCGTGTGAAGTTTCATGAAAATCCGTCAAGTAGTTTCAGAGAAGTAGTCGCTACAAGCTTTCATTATATAACTCTATGTAAACAAAGATCGCCGCTGGCAGCCATGTTTAACGTCGAATCAAAACGATTTTCTACAAGGACCAACATCATGTCATGCTGATCATTTTAGAAAAAGTCCCATATCAATATCTCTTATAGTTTTCAAGAAGTAGTAGCTACAAACTTTTTTTTTAAAAATCTATTTTTAGCCGTGGCGGCCATCTTGAATTTCCGGCCGACCTGAAATTTTGCTAGGATCAATAAGACATCAAGAACAACATTCCTGTGAAGTTTCAAGAAAATCCGTCAAGTAGTTTCAGAGGAGTAGTCGCTACAAATTTTCATTATATAACTCTATGTAATCAAAGATGGCCGCTGGCAGCCATGTTTAACGTCGAATCAAAACGATTTTCGACAAGGACCAACATCATGTCATGCTGATCATTTTAGAAAAAGTCCCATATCAATATCCCTTAGAGTTTTCAAGAAGTAGTCGCTACAAACTTGTTTTTTAAAAACCTATTTTTAGATTTGGCGGCCATCTTGGATTTCACATCAACATGAATTTATGCTAGGATCAACTAGACTTCATGGGCAACATTTCTGTAAAGTTTCATGAATATCAATCCAGTAGTTTCAGAGGAGTAGTCGCTACAAATAAAAGTTTACGGACGGACAGACGGACGACAGACGCCGCACCACGGCATAAGCTCTGCTGATCTCTGATCAGTAGAGCTAAAAATTGGTGCGGTCCTTCTTATTGACCCAATTGTTATAGGAACAAACTGCTATCATATAGATGTAATAACTGTGTGAAAGCTCTATGGATTCTGGTGTCTGAGAAATGGATTTTACAAAAAAACTTGATTTATGTTTTTTCGTAAGGATGGACAGGCAAGGGTAACACTGTACTTAATTGTTGTTTGTTTTAAAACGTGTTTTTGTTTGACTGTTTTCTGTGAAAACTAATATTCCTGTTCCGACTTTTATACATACTTTCATGGCGAGGCATAATAAAAGTGGCTAGCAGCTCGAAAAAAAGGTATTAAATTAAACGATTTGTTTTTCCAACTGTACCATGTACTAGTATTCAAAATGTAGTTATTAAACATACCTGAGCAATGCCTAATCCCTGGCCAGCAATGCCTATTCTTCCAGCATCAAGGGTTTGCTGAAATTAGAACATTAGGAAAATACAAAACTAGAAATTAGAATAACAATGTCATAGGTATTCCACCATCAATTGCATTTAAACCTTTAAGCTGTAGTTGGCAGAAGTTTCTATATAACTAGAAGGGTGTTCCACGGAACACTTGTGTCGCCTGCCGTGTGCTTATTACAGCAAGTACAATCTAACTATAAAATTTAAAGACAGGGGGTACAATCCTTCATGAATTATGAAGCAGTTTTGTGTGAGTGTTGACGTTTATGAAAAGGGGCATAAATCTGCCTTGGATAATTGATAAGGAAGAACTGTAAAACGTTTCATGACCATAGGTCAATATTTTATGAGTTATGAGCTAGGTTAGGCTGCAGGTTAAAGTTTTATGAAAGGGGGCATAATTCTGTCAGAATGAGTCAGAGTTATTGGACATGTGTTACAGCATTCCTTGGGTTAAAATGAAGATGTATGTGAAAGTTTCATGAACATAGGTCACATACTTTTCAAGTTATGGCCAAGATTAGGTTGCAGGTTAAAGTGTGACAGACGATGGATGACGATAAAGTGATCCCTATGTGACTGCCATGCTACGCAGGCAAGACAAAAAGTAATCCCTCATTTTTTGTTGAAAAGGGACTTTATATAAGTGATGGAAAATGACCCATTTATATTTGATTTAGTTGTCATATGTATAAGGAGTGTATTCAGAGCTTTTAATCGATTACTGATGAACACTGTCCAACTTTCGAATCTATGCATACACTTTGTGAGCAATTTTCAAGGAAAACAGCTGACCTGTTTAGTAAACAAAAAAGAACTTTCTTTAAATACATGTCATGTGATCCCATCATTTCTGGTGATTCTGGAAGCTATTTTTCTGTATGAAAATTACACTGCTGCATTATCCATACTGGAGTTGAAGTTGCAGCAAATCATTAATATGTAACATTTTAACATTAGTTGGAGTCAGTGGAGAAAGTAATTGGTGGTTTCAAACCTCATATTGTCCTTCCTTTATTCCGATATAAAGTGACCACTGTACAATCAAACTTTATTAGAAGATTAATTAGCAGGACATGGTCAATTTATGTCTGAGTTTTACATGTGTTTGAATAACAGCAAGGATTAAAGTCAACAGTATTCAGTTGTGCAATGACCTATCAGCCAAAACTATTTACCTTAGAGGGATTACCTGAGACTGAAACTCACAAGATCTTTTTTTATTTTTATTATTTAATGTTTTAAACCATATCTGGGAAGATTCAAGTTTGTGGGTTGAATTATGCTGTAGATCATTTTCAGAACCTTTTAGGCTACATATGGTTGATTTTTCCTGGATAGAACCAATACAGTACACCTCCCGCCAAGTTGTAAGAATCAACACGTTCTCACTTACAATCGAGCTTCCGGTGGGAACAAACCCGCAACGGTGAGACACGAGATGGTATCGAACACAGAAGAAATGCGAAGAAGAGTAAAAGGTTATCGACCCAGACGACACATGGGGCTATTGTGCACTAATTCTGATTATCCAAATCAGGAGGTGTGGACCTTATTTTCCCACGTCAGTTTGAATGGTCAACCCTTCATGACAATATTTTCCAGAGATGGATCACGCACCAGTCTTTACGGCGTACAGGTTAACTTCATACCTGTATAATACTCACTATTATCCACAACAAACTATATTTACTATGATATGCTTTCACTTTAATAATATCATTTCCATAAGATGCTTAAACTCGCAGCATCCAGTTAATCTAATTCTTTCTTAGTTCTACATACATCTACAAACCATAATTAATAAATTAGCTGTTTTTGCAAATTACTAATTGTTAATATAAATTATATTGCACCAATAATAAATTACTTAACCTATGGTAGAGTAACGTAGAAAAATTCAAATCTTCAAAAAAGGTTCCTCAGTATCTTAAACAAATATATATAATATAACTACCAGTTCTTACCATGGCAATCTTGAATCCGAATCCTGGTTCGCCGAGCAGGTTTTCTTTAGGTATTCTGCAGTCTTCAAATATGAGGTTACAAGTTGATGAAGCCCGTATACCTAATTTATCTTCTTTTTTACCTAGAGACAGTCCCGGTGTGGGCTTTGGCACTAAAAATGCACTTATACCCTGAATAAATGAACAGACAATATTAACAAAAGACAATATTAACGAGATATGATAAACTGAGAAGGAGAATTCCATCTAAAGAAATGGCTCAATAAATATTACAGCAACTGTTTATATGCACTTGCCCCAATGGGCAATCAAACTTGGAACCTCTGTGTAAAGAAAGCTAGCAACTCATTACGTGGTCCGAGTATTAACTTCCATACCCCATCCAACCTCATCTCAAAGAAGCGAAAACGGGGTTGGCATCTTTGCATATTGTAAAATTAAACATTTAATAGGTAGTTTTAAACAGGTTATTGCATTTTTGCAGTAAAAAATGTTTTTATACAGATTTTATTGTTGAAATATCTGTATAATATAAGCTTTCCCAATCACTTAATAGAATTAAGGCAGGACCATGTAATGTCTTTCTCCATGTAAGCTAGCTAGCACAGCAAGGCAGTATACATTCTTCTGTCGAACTTGGATGTATTTTTGAACTTATTCTATTATCATGTTTATGATTAGTCAGTGTATGTCATTTAAAACTCCTAACTATAAATCCTATGAAAATAGAAAGAAAAAAAAATTAATGTATAGTGGAATACTAGTGTGTTAAAATACACGCTGAATGCTCTTTTGAAAGTTTTCGTATTGGCGAGCATATGCAGTTACATAGAACCTCAGAATAATAAAAAAAACTGCATAGGAGCCAATTTATTAGGCTAAGTGGAATACTACAGTTATTATTTTCCAATAATAAATTATACTAAAACTATCACTGAAGGTGATGAATACCCCCGCTTAAATTTTATTTTAAAGTCAAATAAAGGGCCAATATTCTGTAATAAATTAGGCAATCAACAATGAGTGATGCTGAGGGACATAATGTCATTAGCTGTTATGTTTATATGAAGTTTGGGAACAACCCATTCAAAAGTGTTTGAGGAATTTCAGGTAATGGAAATGTGTTACGGGATGGGACGCGACAAAATGTGTTACTTAACGGGGCACGACCGGAAAGGGTGTTATGGATAACGAGATTCCAATATAGCCCCACTTCACTCTGTGAAGGCAGGGGTAAAATTATAGAGCACTCTTGCAATATCATCGTTCAAAGGGTAGGTCAAGTCAAGATCCGAGAAATTTGTGCCGAGAGCAATAATCTGTGCATGTTAAAGACCTCACGAAATGTCTGTGGAATTCTTCCCCAGAAATGGGGTTGCTCATAAAACTTGAAAGAGGGTGTAGCAGTTTATATAGACAGATATAAACAAGAGCTCATTTGCATGAAGCAGTGGGCAGACACATTCTTAAATCTTTGATTTGCTATCTGCACAAACAGTTTCAACTGAAAGAACAAACTTGAAAATTACATTATAAAGGCATCACTCTTTCACTTGTATATTTGAATATTATTAAGGCTAATTTACATAAATAATGCTAATGAGCTAAATTTTTAAATTGTGAGTGCTTAATATTAAGAAAGAGTGCAGTCTGCTCTTTCAACCAAGCTGTTATTACCATTAACCCTTAACCCACTACATATATATATTGGACTGTTCTTTCTTTAAATTAAGACTATTCCCTTTATGTGACAAAGGGGTGTTTCGGGGACAATGACTCAGCCAGACATTGTAAACCCTGAACAGCCTGCAAGTTACTCGCAGGTGATCTGGGTTTATAATGGACGCAAAGACCATTATAGTCTTGCTTTTAATAGCGGGTTAAGGGTTAATATCAATTTACAAAGAAATATTTTTGTTTTTGGCAATTTGTGTGTATAAGCGTTTATTTATCCTCGCAATTTCATCCAATAAAGCTCTTTTGACAATTTTAATGTTTGAAAACACGGTATTTATGATGTGCAGCAACATAGTGATATAAGTAATTTTGTTCTATTTTTGTATCATTAAATGGCTTAAAATGCAATCAGGGTGAAACATGCTCTGGCTCAGTTATGTAGACAAAGATAAACTGGTACATACCTTGTGTTTTAAACTTTTATTTGTTGTAGCGAAGACCTATCAAAGGAAAAATAAACTTTTATCCAACTACCAAATACAATATAGGTAGGCATTTCCAGGACAGTTAAATCTAGGAACTCCATATATCAGGATAAATATTTAGGTATGAAATTCATGTTTTAGCACAAAGGTATATGGTTAACGACGTTGCGTTATAAACCTTCGCCTCTCACCGCTGCGAGTTTGAATCCCACTGGGAGCTCGACTTGTAAGTGAGGAAGTGTCTATTCTTACGGATGGCGGGAGGTGTACAGTACTGGTTCTACCCAGGAAAAGTGAGTGATCTGCCTCCACCACAAAAAAATTGACCGTCATATATAACATAACCTTGCGTGTGTTGAAAATGACGTAAAACATCATACAAACAAACAATATTATATCCTGGTTGCCGTCACTGTTAGAGAGATATGACGGCAATGCTGACACTGTGCAGAACTTAAAGAAGCAACAGAACCAGTTTTTTTGATTACCATGCATCTGTGTTTTTTTTGGTAGCTGTGTAAAAATGTTACATTGTATTTATGTGTTTACAGTGTTTGTCTATAATTCAGTGCATAATCTCTCCAGATTTCGGTAAGTCATACAATTATTATATCATTATTATTTACTTTTTGACTACCGAAGTTGGGTTTGGGAGAAGACTCCAGAGGGGTGGCTTTAATTAGAGAGGGGCATTTAATACGGCTTTTAAGGTTTACTATTGAAACCAAGAGTTTACCACAGTTGCTTCTGCCTCGTAACCGTTTGTTATCCATGCCTTGGTTCCATTCAGCACCCACTCATCTCCATCCAGGGTAGCCGTGGTGGATGCTGCCCCCGCATCACTGCCATTTCCTGAAAGTTATGGTAAAGATATAGGGCCACGCGTTTATTGTGAAACAATAATGTGCTGAGATTTTATATTTTTAACAAATGATTGCATGTGAACAATCGCGAAATCAAGAAAACTGAGACTAAAATAAAGTAGTCTCCTCAACATACAGAGGTATGAAACAGTTCACCTATGAATAGCGATATGTATTTTTCAGAAGTTAAGGGATCGCGGTGTCGCTATTCCATAAATAGCTTGGGAAGACCCTGAGCCTTGAAAACCAAGTGTTTTAGACAATGTTATTTTAAATGTATTTGATACAACTCATATATTGCTAAAAACATTGTTATATACAGCAGAGTTACAAATGTCTATACCATACCTGGCTCACTTAGGGCAAAGCATCCCACTCTGTCGCCATGTAAAAACGGCTTCATGAACTTCTCTTTTTGTGCTGGAGTGGCGTAGGCTTTAATAGGTCCCAAATATAGCGACTGGAATAAAATGAGAAACACTATCAAGCATAAAGTAAAATGTTTTTGTATATTATTAACAATTGATTATACTGCACCAATAATATATTTAAACCTACGATAGAATAAGACAAGAAAAAAACAATGCTCAAACATTTCTTCAATTATATGCAAGCAGCTTTAAAGTTAAAATGATACTGGATAAATAAATTGAGACGTTGATTTCAATGCTTGATAAACACTTCAAGATTTGTGTCCCTTTAATGTAAATTCTCGGTGGGTGCATTCAGGGTTCTCCCATCGGTTACCGAAAGAACTCTCGGTAACCATCGGTCACCATTGTTAGCCATTGGTTAGCTGATAGGTAGAACGTTGGTAACCAATCTTCCCGCGACTCTATTACTGAGGTAGTATCGGTGGCCAAGTTGGTACCAAATGTTACCATCGGTGGCCATTGGTAACCCAAAGTTAACCGAGGTGATTGACGATGGGAGAACCCGGAACACACCCATTATTAACTAGTAATACTACTGACACGGTTGACTAGATTGTTGTTCCCTATATCAAAAACTTTAAGCTTTAAAGGGACACACGGCAATCTTTCAGCAGTTATCAAGTATCAAGATTATCACCTCTGTTTAGTATCACTTTAACTTTAAATTTTGAGTTTCATTTTGTCTTCGCTAATCTACCTTACAGTCTTCACGGAAAAAACATTTTGAGCTACTAGCCCAGTCAGGTATGTGACTTGCAAAAATTTACTAGCCCAAACACATTTCTACTGACCCGAATTTGTTAAAGTGTAATTTGAGTGTTATTTTTAGACAAATATGTATATTGTCACCAAAAGTTACATTTTCTCTATAAAATAATATCACAAATAATTAAATAAATGAAGAACTTGATTGTTTTGACACTTTATTCTCAGTCATTGGGTCTGAAAATTACGGGTTCTGTTAATTTCAAGTTGTTTTTTTGAGTCACTAACGTCTGCATTACTGCCGGTCTTTTTTGCCGGGTTACGCTCTTTCAAAATAATGAAAAAAGCTCATCGTAGGTTACAAATTAGACCGGATATGATCTTCAGTTCATTATCAGTCGGGTTTACATCGCAGTATTGATTCATACTAAATATTGCTCCTTCAGACCCCAACGTTGTTCGAAAACAGCAAATAAAATTGAAAACCAGCCTGTTCTGAAACCGACAGTTGTTTCCGGTGATGTATAAATGTATAAACAAAATAAATCGACTTTTAAATTAGTTTACAACTTCAAGATATCGTTAATTTTTAGTTCTGATTTCGCTCTGATTCATTTTGGCAGTACCTTTTCGTCTAATTTTTAACATGCCCATCGGGCATGTCAGCTTACAAAATTCACATGCCCGACATGATTTTTACTGACCGCGGGCTTTGGGCTACGGCTAATTTCGAAGACTGTACTTCATCTTTAAATATATTGTTGGTGCAGTAGAATCAACAATAACTTATATGCAAAAACAATTTGCTTTGACCTATCCAAATAATCAGAGTTATTTATAATCTGCTGCAAATAATGTATAAAAACTAACGAGACGGCGTCACGCTACGAGTTAAATCAAATCGAAATTAACTTGTGTTCCTTAATACAGGTATAAAGCGTTACCGTCCACTTATATTATTGACATTCAGTGACCGTCCACTTACATTATTGACAGTCAGTGACAATCCATTTACATTATTGACACTCAGTGGCCGTCAACTTACATTTTGACACTCAGTGACCATCCACTTACATTATTGACACTCAGTGGCCGTCCACTTACATTATAGACACTCAGTGACCATCCACTTACATTATAGACACTCAGTGACCGCCCACTTACATTATTGACACTATGTGACCGTCCACTTACATTATTGACAGTCAGTGGCCGTCCACTTACATTATTGACATAAGTGAGCGTCCACTTACATTATTGACACTCAGTGACCATCCACTTATATTATAGACACTCAGTGACCGTCCACTTACATTACTGACACTCAGTGACCATCCACTTACATTACACACTCTCAGTGAACGCCCACTTACATTATTGACACTATGTGACCGCCCACTTACATTATTGACACTCCGTGACCATCCACTTACATTAAGAGACACTCAGTGACCGCCCACTTACATTATTGACACACAGTGCCCGTCCATTTACATTATTGACACTCTGTGACTGTCACTTACATTATTGACATAAGTGACCATCCACTTACATTATTGACACTCGGTGACCATCCACTTACATTATTGACACTCAGTGACCGTCTACTTACATTATTGACACTCCGTGACTGTCACTTACCTTATTGACACTCCGTGACCATCCACTTACATTATTGACACTACGTGACCGTCCACTTACATTATTGACACTCCGTGACCGCCCACTTATATTATTGACACTCCTTGACTGTCCACTTACATTACTGACACACAGTGACCGTCCACTTACATTATTGACACACAGTGACCTTCCACTTACATTATTGACACACAGTGACCGTCCACTTATATTATTGAGACACAGTGACCGTCAACTTACATTATTGAAACACAGTGACCATTCACTTACATTATTGAATAATGTAAGTGGATGGTCACTGTGTGTCAATAATTGACACACAGTCACATCTACTTACATTATAGACTCAGTGACCCGTCCACTGACATTATTGACACTCAGTGACCGTCCACTTACATTATTGACACTCAGTGACTGTCCACTCACATTATAGACTCAGTGACCCATCCACTGACATTATTGACACTCAGTGACCGTCCACTTACATTATTGACACTCAGTGACTGTCCAATTACATTATAGACTCAGTAAGCATCCACTGAAATATTGACACTCAGTGACCGTCCACTTACATTATTGACATACAGTGACTATCCATTTACATTATTTACTCAGTGACCGTCCAGACATTATTGACACTCAGTGACTGTCCACTTACATTATTGACACACAGTGACCGTCTGCTTACATTATTTACACTCAGTGACCGTTCACTGACATTATTGACTCGGTGACCATCCACTTACATTTATTGACACTCAGTGACCGTCCACTGACATTACTGACACCAGTGACCTTCCACTTACATTACTGACACTCAGTGAGCATCCACTTACATTATTGACACTCAGTGACCATCCACTTACATTATTGACACTCATAATGACGCCGGCAGTAGCACATCCCCGGCTGATCTCCTCCATGGCCATGGCGTATGCGAGGTAATCCAGGCCTGTACCCCCGTCTTCCTCCGATATATCAACACACAGCAGACCCAGGTCTCCCAACATCTTTACCTGAATAATGAATTATCTGCAATGCTTACGCTGGCCATTTAAAAGCAAAACATTATTTAGTTTAAAAAAGAATATCCAAAGTTGACGCATCGTAAGGGATTGGTTCGTTGTGGGAGGAGTACCCCTACAACTGTTGTTTTTTTTAGATCTCTCTAGGTAACCTTTTTGTTTAGGTAAATAAATGAATAACCATTGAAAATAGACAAAAAAAAAATGACAGAAGTTTTACTTCTTTCATTTTAACAATATTTTTTAACTTCCCTGCATGCCAATTATATGTTCAGACTAATTTCTCATTATAATATGTAAATGTTGCCACCTCAGTGGGTTCCTATTAGTTCTTTAATGGGGCTACATCAGGTTTTTCGTTGGGGTCTAGGGGTCTGACTTACATTTACAAATAATATTTCCTTTTCTTAAGGGCCAAAACATAATGACTGGGCCTCAATTATTTGCAAAACATAATGACTGGGCCTCAATTATTTGCTATCCTAGGTTATGCAACAAGGTTAATTTGATCATTTTAACACAATATCATTCAAAATGAATGATGAATTCAAATGTTACACCTGAACAACACGGTGTGTGGTGCCTGCACAATATTTTGAATGATATATATATATATATAGAGAGAATATATGATGTTTTGGAGTGAATAACAGATTTTATTTCATTGATGAGTGGAAATATAGTTTTCTCACTTCTCGATGAATTAAAATCTGTTATTCACGACAAAACAACAAAAAATTTATTTCATGATTTTAAAAACAATTTTAGGGAAACTACGTTAGAAAAAGGGAGGAAATTTTAATAACTAAGCCGTTTTACACATTTTTTTGCTCTACTACAGAAAATAGTCTGAAGATATTTTATTTATACCCAAATTGAATTTTTTTATAATATTTATGTATTGGCAGTCATTTCCTTTTAACTTTTAAAATCAATTTCAAATCAATGTTTGAATAGAATGGGCAATTTGCAGTGTTTTTCTCTCGACATGTTTACATTTGCGTAGGAAACCATTTAACTGTGTATTTGTGTTTGTTGTACATTTAAAAGTAGTTCCGGCAGTGAAAAAATAAATCTCGATATTTCACACGTATGAAATAACACTTGTATTTCATTGCTAAAATCCACTATTTCACTGCTTATCATAAAATAAAAAGGTTTAATTATGAGATTTTACCATTTTTAAAGTTTCAAATTTTTCTAAAAAAAACGCACTTTCAAAATGTACATAAAGTGGGCAAAAATTCATTATATTTTTTATGCATCAGTACGACTTTGATCTAAATTGACTAAGATCCTACCTTTTTGTACCAGTATCATGAGTGTAGGACAATATTTACTAAACCAAATTGCTAAGTATCAACCTAAGAATAAGTCAATAATATTCTCATTGTTTTGTGTATTTTGAGCTTGATTAGAGATACGGTTAAACTGCAAAATAACGAGTGTAAATCATCTGCTCTGATTGGCATTGCAAGAACATATTTTAAGTCAATGTGTATTCTTAGAAATAAGTAATAACACTTATACAACTTGGTATATAGGATTTTATTAAGTACTTCGAATTAGTGAAGCTTTCGATGTTCTTATTCTAAAATATGCCAGTTAAATATATTTTGACATCATGTTTTACTAGCTTTACCACTACAAATGCGTTTGCAAAAGAAATTTTCGAAATATTTAATGTTAACGCTGAATTACAGTTACTTGAATTTCAAACAATATTCAATGTAAAGGGAGGTAATTTAAGATAAGCCATATTTCATTTTTCTATAGACGGAAAATCTGCGATAAATGTGGCAAATTTTTACGTTTTTTTTCTATTATTTCATACCAATTTTAAGAATTTTATATCTATAAGCGATCTTTGAATCACGTTATGTGTTTTATCAGTACATTTCATGTTTTCATATAAAGGGAGGGTAACTCTCAAAAGATGTAACAATTAAAACAAAAAATAAATGTTTTACAAACTGTGAGTCAAAACAAAATACTTATCATATATCTATTCTAAAATATATTTAAAATAAGAAAATTAGTTAAGATACAAAAGTTGATACTTAGCAATTGTGTTCAGTATATCCTTTTCCATGAGCAGTGGGGACAATTACTTTGTATCTGTAGTATCCATACTAGATGGAGTACATTATATTAAATCCCTTTCCTATGGGTAGCGCATCCGTGGCTTGGATGGTAAGTATGATGCATTTGAAACATTCTCGACTCTCACAGCTGCGGGTTTGAACCCCACTGTGAGCTCAACTTGCAAGTGAGAAAGTGTCGATTCTTATGGATGGTGGGATGTATACAATATACTAGTATTACCCTGGAAAAAGTGGGTGGTCTGCCTCCACCACGAAAAGCTACACCACCGGTATTGCCTTAAATGAAGTAAAACCCCATTTAACCAACCAAACTCTCCTTTGGACACGCACAATGATAACACCAGAAAGAAAACAACTGCAAATGACTGCTGAAGCATAAACATTTACATCAAAGTCACACAAGTACAACAAGCTATCTGAAGCATAGACAGTTGTGAAAGAAACTAAAAATATCAGTTAAGATTTTGACTATTTACTTTAACACTTATTTCACTGCGACTCAATGTAAGCAGCATTTGCATAGCATCACTGATAGTTCCCACATTCAATTTCTAGTTCCACCCTGACTCATCAACATCTCCATGGCCGAATGGTTAACAACGTTGCTTTGTAAACCTTTGCCTCTCACCGAATCCCCTGGGAGCTCGACTTGTGAGGAAGTGTCGATTCTTACGGATGGCGGGATGTGTACAGTACTGGTTTTACCCAGGAAAAGTTGGTGGTCTGTGTCCACCACAAAAAAATCGACGGTCATGTATAACCTTACTTGTGTTGAAAATGACGTAAAACACCATACAAACTAACCACCCTGACTGCAGAGCTGTAGATAATTTTGACTGCAATGAGTATTTACTCATCAGATTCAAAATGAGTGAGTAACAAGTTCAGAATTATTTTTTTAAAAAATAGTTAAATTAAATGCTTTCACATCCATTTAATTTATTTTAAAAGAAACAACCATTCTGATAAGTAATTCAAAATGGAACACTCCAGGTATCATTATGGCCTTCGTTCTTAATAAATTATTAGACCCATGCTTTCAGCTTAGAATAATTTTCATCATGCAGGGTTCGACACTAACTTTTTTAAACGGGTAGTCCGGAGGACTAGTGACTTTAAAAATCTAGTAGTCCTCCTGAGAACTAGATGGTCCTTCCAAGAAAACGGTGTATTTAGCACAAAAAAACAGGTGTATAGCAGGAGACAAACTTCAAAGTGAACAGTGCCAAAAGCCCTTTTCGTCTTGAAGATACCAACTGAAATCGTAAAACTTTATTTATTTTTTTCGGTTTCTCCCCAGGCAAACTTTCATCAGCTCTTTACGGCTTTGACCGAAATGAGATTTCGATGCATTTTCAGCCCTAACCAACTTGACACATGTTGATCGAATGCAATATTATTCTGGTCTTCGTTTCGTTTTTATTTAAAAATACTTATTCGACATTTACCCCAATATTATTCGACAATTACCCCTAACCTATTTTTCATTCATACCCGCATTGAGTAACAAAACACAAAATCATTACCTTATCCATAGACATAGATAATTTATTGATGCCTATGACTAATCGTAGTATTAAATACATTTCCGTTGATTTCTCTCGTCTATAAAACAATCACAAACAAACTCGCTTTATACCAAACACATTTCTTTATTTCATAATTAGCCGTCAATAAAACACACAATAGAAGTTCGCACTTTTGCTTATTGACGACCGCCGCAAAGATTCTTTACAACTATGCCGATGTCAATCATATAATTATACACCGCCTTTTAAATTTATTTATCGCAGGAGAAATCAAGAAATCAGTTTCAAAGTATCTCGTCTAATCATAACCCCGCCCTTGCGCAATAGTTTGTAGTACGAGTTTTAATTATTCACCAAACGGAAAAATATGATGGCTTTGATTGGTTCACTTAAATGTAAACCAATCGGTAATGGGATAAAATAAGGTACTTGTAAAACACGCGCTGATTGTGTATTTTAGAGGGTTTTGTTAATTATGAGGTTAATCACATTTGAAATTGCCGAAATAGACCTGAAAATGAGGGTGACTCAAATTTCGCCCCACATGGATAAAAAAGCGAAGTCGGCCAAATCATAGCGAATTTAAAGCGACTTCGCCTAATCACGTGACCCCGGCCCTATATTAGGAATGTGTATTTTACGTCCGTAATATATATAATGGGGCTAGAAAAATTACTAGTCCAAAGGACTAGCCAACTTTCACGTTTAGGTAGTCATCCTGAAAAACAGGTGGGCACAGGACTAACGGACTAGCGTTAGTGTCAAACCCTGTCATGTAAATTTATATGGAAAATAGACTGTTCCACAGGACAATACATACACATATATTACTCATGATTTTTAAAAGTTTGAAGCAATTGTAGTAAGCTGATGAATATTGATACTCAGGTTTAAAAAACTGAGAGCATTTGTACAAAAAATAGTATGAGAAAAATACTCCGCTTATCTACAGCTTGGAACCCTCTATTGTCCATACGTCATTTATTGTCAAGTTCTTATACATATTGCCACTGTGTCAGAACTGTAGATAAGCTGAGTTTTTGAGTATTTTACTCATACATTTTTTAACAAAACCCCTCAGTTTTTTAAAGTTATGAGTATCTTTACTCATCAACTAATTACTATAAAAACTCTTAACTTTAGTATTATATAAGTATGCATTGTTCTACGGAACAGTTTATTATAGATTTACATGATGAAAATTGTTCCAAGCATTTTGTCTAATATTAAGGTCATACAGTGTTACTTTTGTTGTTACTTGTAAATAAACATGTAACTTCCATTTACTTAGAATTCTTGTTTCTTTTAAAATGAATTAATTCACATCCATTTTGAAAGCATGATCTGTTTAGAGCAATTGTTTGCTCTAAAGGAGTTCCTTTTACTCATTCATTTTGAATCTGATGAGTAAACACGTATTGCAGTCAAAAATTATCTACGGCTCTTTTGTGCTCTATTGTAAAGCATTGTTTCAGGGTGACTTCTTTTTTATTGCCAGATAGATAAATTAAACCTGAAGACAAATTTTCAATCAGTAGTAAAATAACATACCTGTTCTTTAGGGTATGTCTTTGCTTTGTCAATCTTTGCAGCAATGGGAACAAGCTCTTTATCTGCAAAATCTCTGCAAGACTGTCTCAAAATTGTGTGCGTCTCCGATATATGGGGCAGACCACCAGAAATACATCTGGTTCCATGCCATACTCCACCTGAAGTAACAGAGAAAAGAGGATACGTATGTAAAACACATGAATTGCGATCATTTAACAAGAGGTCAATGACCTTGAAGCTCTACTGATTGATTTTGATTTCAGGAAGTAGTCGCTACAGACTTGTTTTTTGAAAATCTATTTTTAACCATGGTGGCCATCTTGAATTTCCGGCCGACCTGAAATTTTGCTAAGATCAATAAGACATTAAGAGCAACATTCCTGTGAAGTTTCATGAAAATCCGTCAAGTAGTTTCAGAGAAGTAGTCGCTACAAGTTTTCATTATATAACTCTATGTAAACAAAAATGTTTAACGTCAAATCAAAATGATTTTAGACAAGGACCAACATCATGTCATGCTGATCATTTTAGAAAATTTTTCTAGGATCAACAAGACATCAAGAGCAACATTTCTGTGAAGTTTTATGAACATCCGTCAAGTAGTTTCAGAGGAGTAGTCGCTACAAGTTTTTACTATATAACTCTATGTAACCAAAGATGGCCACTGGCAGCCATGTTTAATGTCGAATCAAAATAATTTTCCACAAGGATCTACATCATGTCATGCTGATCATTTTAGAAAAAGTCCCATATCAATATCACTTATAGTTTTCAAGAAGTAGTCGCTACAAACTTATTTTTTAAAAATCTATTTTTAGCTGTGACGGCCATCTTGAATTTCCGGCCGACCTGAAATTTTTCTAGGATCAATTAGACATCAAGAGCAACATTCCTGTAAAGTTTCATGACAATCCGCCAAGTAGTTTGAGAGGAGTAGTTGCTACAAGTTTTTACTATATAACTCTATGTAAACAAAGATGGCCGCTGGCAGCCATGTTTAACGTTGAATCAAAATGATTTTTGACTAGGATCTACATCATGTAATGCTGATCATTTTAGAAAAAGTCCCATATCAATATCACTTATAGTTTTCAAGAAGTAGTCGCTACAAACTTATTTTTTAAAAATCTATTTTTAGCTGTGACGGCCATCTTGAATTTCCGGCCGACCTGAAATTTTTCTAGGATCAATGAGACATCAAGAGCAACATTCCTGTAAAGTTTCATGACAATCCGTCAAGTAGTTTCAGAGAAGTAGTCGCTACAAGTTTTTACTATATAACTCTATGTAAACAAAAATGGCCGCTGGCAGCCACGTTTAACGTTGAATCAAAACGATTTTTGACTAGGATCAACATCATGTCATGCTGATCATTTTAGAAAAAGTCCCATATCAATATCACTTATAGTTTTCAAGAAGAAGTTGCTACAAACTTGTATTTTAAAACTCTATTTTTAGCTTTGGCGGCCATCTTGGATTTCACATCAACATGAATTTTTGCTAGGATCAACTAGACTTTATGGGCAACATTTCTGTAAAGTTTCATGAATATCCATCCAGTAGTTTCAGAGGAGAAGTCGCTACAAATAAAAGTTTACGGACAGACGGACGACGGACGCCGCACCACGGCATAAGCTCTGCTGATCTCTGATCAGTAGAGCTAAAAATCACATGGTTCCAGTTTCTAACAGAAATTACATGGTTCCAGTCCCACAGAAACTACATGGTTCTACCCCCTAACAGAAACTACATGATTCCAGTCTCTAACAGGAAAACACAGTCTTTAACAGTATCGAGGAACGTGAAAAACCGTTGTAAATTCAATATTTTTCAGACAAGGATTAAAGGGAATGTAGCGACACAGCCAAACAAGCTCTGTTATTGAGAGTTCTGAAAAACTTAGGAAAAGGTGAAAGAATTATCAAAATCGGGTGATAAACAAAAACGGTATGAGCATTTGAAGGTTGTTCTAAAATGGATATGGGTGCGGCCATTTTGAGAACTATGACGTCATATGTATCAACATGACATATAGCTCCAAATTACCATATATGGAATATTGATAAATATCATTTAAACCAAAGAAAATCACTGCAAATAATGCAAAACTCTTTACTTATCATATAAAGCATTATTGCCATTAAGAATACATATTTTTCATACAGTTGGGTTTCATTTTGGCCCTATTATATAAATCAGTAAATTTTCATATTTATGAATATTCCATATATATTATGGTCATTTAGAACTGTGATGTCATAGCTCTCAAAATGGCAGCTTCCATATCTGTTTCAATAGAACCTTCAAACGACCATATCTTTTTTGTTTATCATCAGATTTTGATAATTATTTCACCCTTATTAAAGTGTTTCAGTACTCTCAATAATAAAGATGGCTTGGCAGTGTCGCTACCTCTCCTTTAAGCATTCAAACGGCTGTTTTTCCTCAAAATAATTAGTTTTCCTTAAAGGAGAATGATTAAACTCTACAACTATATTTTATAATTTATAAACTGTAATTATCGATAAAGTAATTTTTATCGATCTAAGCTTACTCTCTTTCTCAGTCAATAAACGTAAATTGCACCTTGCAGAAGTTGTGCAAGTTGAAGGTCGGCATGCTAAACTCGTGACTATTGCTTAGCCAATAAGGATACAGGAAAAACAACGATGTCATCTTAAAGAGCTATGATTGGCCTTTCTCATGGTATTTTTAAAGATGGGAAATTCCTGAATGTAGTCCAAATTCAAATGTGAAAGTATATATAGCTGTTAAATCATGAACATTTTGTTTTGATGGAAAATCCGAAGATTATACACTTAAATCTGGAGAGCGACTGAAAATCCGGAGATTTGGCAGGCCTGACATTACTGAAATCATAACAAATCCCCATAAAATTTAAATATTATATTTCCAACAAAAAACATGTTCATTAACATGATTATTAAAAGGATATTTTGACTGAAATTTACATTTTTATGGGTATAATTGTACTGAGGGTATATCTGAAAAAAGGTAAAATTTCTTTATTGTCATTCGATCTGGGGGTGCCCACCTTTAGCGATGTATACTAATTTAGAGAGGCTGAAAGCATTATCCCAATACAACCACTTTTCGCACACAACCTGAATTCGAACACTTCCCTATAAACAGCGGAAATAAAAATGCGTGCCCTCATTTGCATACAATGACCTGATTATTTTGACAGATACTCCTGCAGAATGTCAACATGACAATATAAACAAAAATGGGGATACGAGAGGCATTATTCAAATAAAAAGCTGACCTCAATATGTATTTCAGTAAATTTCACTATTCCATAACATTCCTTTCCTTAAAACTTGATTAAAACCATTTTTTGATTGATTACAAATTAAACAGCTGTCGTCTGCACAATTGCTGACGTAATCTCATGATCTACTTTCCCTCCAAAAAGTCAAAAGTATACTGCAGATAAAAAAATAATAACTTTAAAAAATTACCCTCTCTTATGTAATTTTACTGAAAATGTTTAAAAATAATCTGGAAAATGTGTGGTCTGCAAGCACTTCATTCTCTCAAACCTCAACATGTTTACTCAAATTAGGAATGTTAATTGTGGGAAGATGTGACAATTTTGAGAATTGGGTGTATTTATCATTTTCAACTCATGTAAGGGCATTAAGAAGGGGAGACACCTTGTTTTGCCTTTCATGTGCACCTGAAAAAAACGCAACATTAAAAATAAATTATAAATGCTTTCTAAAAGTTATTTTCATGGGTTAACATTATTTTTTAACTGTTGAGAAGTGTTGACTATATGTTAAAACTATTAATGGGTACAAATTTCTGTTCTGCAGTATACTTTTTATGTTTACCGGGAGTGCTCGAAAAGAGGTTGGATGTTCCATTAAAGGCTGAGATTGGTAGACCAGGGGAACTCTCCTGTGATTGGCACTGGTCATTAACACCTGCCAAGTTAGGGCTATAAATATGTGATTATCTGTGATTATAATGGCCCAAGAGCACACACCACTGAATGATAACATCTGTATAAATTCCTGTGGTCAGTTCTGTATTTCTGGGAGAAGAAATGAAGATTCTAACAGCAAACTGAACTGATAACATAATTTTATATAATAAAGTCATACAACTATTCTTCAAAGATACACCATCGACTTTAATTAAATATGCACAAATACTATTTTAATAATGCTATATGATTAATAATTGATTTTTTTCATGCTTTCTGACATACTTCTGACTTCTTACATCATCTTACACCAGACCACTTACTCTCTCATAGACATCACACATAGAGTACTGGTCCTCTAATCTGGAGGAAATATTATCAGCATGTGACCTTTGATATTAATTAATACACCCATATTATTAATTATTACCATAATACATACTTTCTCAGTTGGTAACAATACCTTACAATGAATAACATTATGGTCACATACCACTATTGTTTTGGGGCTACTGATTGGCTGAAAAAAGTATAGGGTGTATTAGGGTATATCTTTTTCGAAAGAGCTATTTTCTGATTGGGTAGAATTGCCTTAATCATAACTGATGTACATAAAATGTCAAAATAATATGTGTAGGTGATAAAAAAAATGTAATTGTTCTTGCATCTGGGCTATTTTATTGAGAAAATTGCAGGTATAGTTAATTGTCAGAAATTCACATTTATTTGCTGCGTGCCTGACGGTCATCACCGTCATCACACCGAAAGTAGGTGAAAACAATACAAAAGCCCCAATTGTTTGCACTTTTTTAAGTGAGTCTAGGATAGTTCTTGAAAATAAAGTAGCCTAAAAGGTTCCCTTGGATGTGTAAAATGTGTTTTAGGGCCAAAAGGCTATAATGTAACCCTATGTAAAATTCAATAGTGGTATATGACCTAAATTATGTGAAATAAAATAAATGTCAAATAACCTGGATTTATTTTGCAGTCAGCTTATAGATAGATCATACACTTTATTTCCTCTTTCGAGATTTCCATACATATACACATATACAATGGTAAGCGTAAAAATTAATTAACTTTCAAATGGAGAGAGAAAAGAATAATGACATAAGGTCAACGTATAAAGTAACTATATTATTAGTTATTGGGTTTGTTTCTGACCCCCTACAGAAATATGTGGGGTCAGTCAGATTTATAGGGGGCGAGGCGATACAGAAATATGTGGGGTCAGTCAGATTTATACATCTGACTGACCTATACATCTGACTGACCCCACATATTTCTGTAGGGGGTCAGTAACAAACCCAATAAATAATTTATTGCATCGAGCACCCTTTTTAAGGTAATCGCCGATAGTTAACGCATTTTAATGGAGCGTCAACGTCATTGAGACGTTCGCACAATTTGACGTCATGATGTTGACGTCCCGACCGGTACAGTTTAAAAACAGTATTAAAGTTACTTATTCTGTGTGTTACTTACGCCTTAAAGAACTATTTGCAGCTGATTTAAACTTTGAATCGGAATTGTAGTCCATATTGTTTTAGTGACCCTCTATGAAATCTACTGACCCACTATAGAATAATAGAGGGTCACCATGTGACCGCTCTAATCCAATGAAATTCCAAGGATTTTGTGTGAGGTGTAATAATACATAATTGTCTCTGATTTATATAGGAAATACTGGGAATAGAAAAGCTATATCTACTCGTTTGCTCTACTGGGAAATGTCTCCCAGTGGGAGAAATTTCCCAGTACGGAACATTGCTCGGCCTTTTCCGTCAGTGGCGGAAATGCCAAATGACGTTCCAATTGTTTTACGGACGTCTTCGTCAGATTCCTTCACTAGGAAATAACGATTACGGAAATTAACGAAGAGTTCCGGTTCCACTTGTTTGTTTGTATGACGTCACGTCGTCTTGGATGATGTAACATTGTCTTGGCGTTCTCGTGCAAACTGGTGTAAAAAGGCGTGAATCATTAGAAATATTAATAAAATATCATTTTAAATTATGTAATATATAGTTTAATAACCAGTGTTTTTGAGATACTGAAAATATCTCCCTCCCTATAGAAAAGGCCCCCGATATGTTTTTTGCATTCGTATATTTCTTCAGCCTGTCAATCTATTCCAGTGAATGCAAGGACAATTGTAAACATGAAAATGTTATTGACTATTTTGTATTATTTCGACTTGTAAATGTGTTTTAAAAATGTTATTGACCGTTTTGTATTATTTTACTGTTGAGGACCTTAGGGAAGATTGGACCATGTCCAACTGAGTTTACTCGATATTCTAATACACCCGCACTATAGCCTAGTTTAAAATATCTCGTTATATTGAACGATATATCACTGTAATTTTTGCAACGTTAGGAGAATAAGCATTGCGCACTGCGCATTCCGCATTGTAACGTATGCATCGTTAGGAGAGCAAGGAAAGCAATGCGAAAGATTTCAGATGTGTGCGTTATTTTCACATTTTAGGGGTATTAGAATAGAAATAGAACATCGTTTACGGTGAATTATCTATAATATATCACGGTTTGTCGTTCAATTGTAAACAATAATTTCACTCGCCCTTCGGGCTCGTGAAATAATTGTTTACAATTGAACTCCAAACCGTGATATATTAAACGACAATTCACAGTAAACGATGTTCTATTTCTTAATTCTAACTTGACCTCTGCAATCTTTCATATACACAAAAAAGGGAGACAGCTGTATGTTATTCTACGATAAAATACAGCTGTTCCATTAATTCCCCGCGTATATTTCATCCGTTGGAAGCGGTACGTTACATGACGTCACTTGGTAAATATACGTCACGAAGACAAACCGAACAGTAATTTTAATGAAATGTTAATTACAACAAAATTGACATTCTCCCAAACTGTGCACACACCCGAAATAAACCCATCATATGCACATGTACATATAACATTAATAAGCACCTTGAACAAGGTGAGAACGTTTGACGTCATACAGCGCAAGCTATATGACGTAAGCAATGACCTAATTGTTTGTCGCGTGAAAACTAGTGCATTGAAACGCAGAACTTTGCATACGGGGGCGCCCAATGGAACAGCCTGTAAACATAGCAGCCTGATTAGGCTGACTACCTTGACCTCCGAGATAATATATAGTGCCCCAACAATAGCGTAAATAATGGGGTAATTGTTGTGTTAGAATCAAAATAATAAATACGGACCTGTATTTTATCGGTGAATAAATTACAGTTAGTCGTTCGGATGCGAGAAATTAAATCACTCGTGCTGACGCACTGCTGACGCACTCGTGCTGACGCACTCGTGATTTTATTACTACGCATCCGAACTCCTAACTGTATTTTATTTACCGATAAAACACAGGTACTTATTTATTATTTCTTATATAAAGTCATTATTATTATTATTATTATTATTAAACAATACATGTATACATAACAATCAATTCAATATTCATACAATATTTTTTTATGTGGTAAATGAGTGCTGTTACCATTCTAGTTTAGAACACAATGTAGAGGGTCCCAAAGGGGTTTTGCGTGAAAACGTGATCGGGGTGTTTTTAAAAACGTGACACGTGAAACAAACAATATTTTTGCGTGATTGCGTGAAAATTATATCAGCGTGATCCGTGATTTTGGTCTTGGTAAAACGTGATCGCGTGATATGGTGACGTGAAACGTGAATTGTTAGTCCTTTTCAGTCCTTTTAGTGTCCCTCCTCCTCCCAGGTATGTGAAATGTTCTCTTTTTGTCATAACTTTTATACCACATGAGATGCCAGAATGCTGTTGTCAATTTGAAAGCCTCAGAATACATCTGACGGCTCAAGTTTGTGTGTGATTGTGTGTGGTTTTGTTTTGTTGTTTTTTTGTTGTTATTGCAACCCACACATTGTACTAGAGAAGCTCGAACCTATAGCGCTTCACGTCTGCTCATTCTGCTATTTTCACGTGAAGACGTGATCCTTGTTTTTATTTTACGTGATCACGTGAACACAACCCCCCTTTGGGACCCCCAATGTAGTACAACCTTCAATAGATTACATTTATTGATATCAGCAGGGCTTTTTTACCTTATATAACAGAGGCCTGTAAAGGGCCTCTTCCCAACTGAAAATTGGACTGTTTTTTCCCAACTGTGGCAGAAATATTTCCCAATCGGAAAACAGCAGTCCAGTGCTCAAGAAATAGGATAGCCCGACGCCCGGGGCTCCTCGAAATCCATTCCGGGCCTGTCTCATTTTGCAGACGAGGAGCCCGTCGGGCCTGTCTAAAAAAAAAAAAAAAAAAAAAAAAAAAAAAAAAAAATATTTACTGGATCTCAAGCTCAAGTTCCTCAAGACAAAATACTCCCATGTGTATTTTGAACTGTGAAAACACTTGCAATAAAGTAATTAAAATGTGTTATACACACATTGAAACAATAAGAAGTTTGAATGTTTTGCCTGGCTTCGTGTCGACAATTGTTGACATAAAACTCATTATTCTGCTATTAGGGTTGTGTTTTCTTTCCTTTGTGATAAGAAATACCGTTTTTGTCATTAAAAACACACTAATGCATGAAAAAAAATTGTTATTGCTGGTATTTCGATTGAATGTTTGTGAAATGTTCGGGCCGTAAAAGTGCGGTGTCATAGTAGTTCGGATGGTACATAATTTCGGATATATTTTTTTTTTTTACATAATCAAATAAGAAAAACTGTCCTTTACAAATACATGTTGGTGGAAAGAAAAATATTTATACTGTATATGTATAAATACAGATATAAAGTATATTTCTATTCATTATTTAAGGTGTAAGGAGTTCCTGGAATCCTACTTTTAAATGAATTCTAGTCTAGGCTCCTAATTCTTTACTGGGAGAAAGTGGTGACTAAAAAAAAAAATATAGCCAGAGGAGGCTCTGATAGTCTAATAAAACCTTATTAAAAATTTGGCTCCAAGTTTAGCTCCAGTTTCACCAAGTCGGCTCTGATTATAATCGTTTGGCAAAAGTGCTAGTACTCTCCTTTGCATTGGTTATAAATTACTATGTAATATTCTATTCTAACATATTTTAAACGAAATGGTAAATAAGTCCGCTGACCAGGGAGCATAAAGTGGTAGCAAAAAGAAAAATATAGTCAGAGGAGGTTCTGAGCTTGATTAATACATACGTAACAAAATTAATGTGTGCTATAGAAGTGAATAAAGACACATTTCCAATAAGAAAACAATATTGGACCTTTCCATTTTAAATCAGGGCCTGTCCATTTCAAATCGGGGCCTGTCCATTTTCAGAAGCAACAAGCCCTGGGTCTGTCTCTTAAAATAATTTTCTTTGAGCATTGCAGTCTCTCAGAATTTGAGAAAAAACATGAATTGAATTGAATTGAATTGAATGTTGTTTAACGGCTCATCAACACAGTATAGGTTATTTAGAGCCGCCCCAGAGAGAGGGGAAGGATACATAGGAATCCGGGAACCTGCCCTACTCTTATTATCGAATAGATTCCTATGGTTCTTTAACGTGCTCGGAGGATAGACCGATACACGGGACCGCCCGGTTTACGTCCCCATCCGACGGACGAGGCTAAGGTAAAGTGTCTTGCCCAAGAACACACCGACGGAACTCAGTGGCACCACGGAGGATTGAACCCGGGGCCTCCGGTTACAAATCTGCCGCGCTACCGACTGCGCCACGCCAGCCCCTAGAAAAAACATGAATTCTGCAGTGTGTTTTTGTCTGCTAAGTAAATTCCAACTTGAATAAGTTAATAATTATGGTAAGTAATGGATGACAATATAAATAAAGTATATTAATGTCATATTTACTTAATTTATGAAATCTTGTATTTTTCCCAAAATGAGAAATAAGCGCGTTCTTTTTTCCCAAAATGGACAGGCCTGGGCCTTTTCCCAATTTGGTGGAAAAAAGCCCTGATCAGTTATATTCACCAATACAAATATTTTATTGCAAGATTATTTTCACTTTTTTAATTCTTAGTTCACCTTTCATTGAGTCAGCATTGATTCACATAAAACCATAAAAACATTCTGGATCAGGAATGTATACTGTAGTAGCAGACACATGGTGATAATGGGGTGATAATGGGGTCAGTTAGGAGGTCAGAGAGTAATTTCTTTACAATTACTGTCAATCATCCAAGAGTTGCCCTGGTCTACCAATCTCGGCCTTTAAGAATGAGGTAAGTAGGTCGTCTTTTTGCTTAAAAAATGTAAACAATACAGGTCATGCCAATTTGGCATGTTTCTGCAGAATTTTAGTACTATAATTAATAAAAACATTGACTGGAAAGGAACAGTCTTTTATTTAAATGTAAGGTTTTAATCTCATGTTTTGTCCTTATGTGTGCGAAAACTGGTTGTGCCGGGATACATTACCCCCAATTTGCTGGTCATTTTTGAGAGTCTCTAAGATAGTTCTTTAAAATAAGTTAGTTTTTTTTTTATCCGCTCAGATATAGAAGTTGTAAGCCAAATGGCTATAATGGAGGCCATAGTGGTATCTGACCTTTTAACATCACTGAATGGGGACGTTATATTTTCTGACCTTTTATGACTTTTAACATAAAGTACCGACTTACATAAGCCACAGAGATATGCCTAGAAAAAGTACGCGAAAACTAGGGCTAAACAATGAATCAAAAGATAAACACTATTTTTTCAAAAATCAAACATTAAAATTGCATAAATACTTACAAAGAGAATGCGTTCTGCAGGAAGATTTAAGCAAAACTCGAGAAAACAATCTGAGCGCTGCCATTTTGGATAACTTTTTCTATCTCCACTTCTGGAGAATTTGAGGTTAGGGGTCAAAGCCGTACCGTACCGGTCATATACCACTATTCTCAAAAGAGCTATTTTCCATAGAGATACATTATAGCGTTTTGGCCATTAAACACATATCACACATCCAAGGGAACCTTTAAATCTACTTCATTTTCAAGAACTATCCTAAAGACACTTACAAAAGTGCAGAAAGTGGCGGTTTTGTAAGTTTTTAACCTACTTTCGGTTTGTTGATGAAGGTGCTCTCCGTCGGGCACGCAGTCAATACCTGTGAATTTCTGACAATTTACCATCCCGGCAATTTTCTCAATAATGCCCAGATGCAAGGCAAAATACAGTTCTATCTTGTATGACTAACACATATTATTTTGACATTTAAAGGACGTCACTTTTGATTTTAGGTAATTGTACCAGTCCCCTTAATTTCAATGTACCCAATCAGAAAATAGCTCTTTTGACAACCTCAGCAGCCCCGAAACATTAGTGGTATCTGACCTACTGTACCGTACATTCCGGAATATAACGGAAATAGCAGGTGGGTGGTACGGCATGTCGAGCTCCCAGTAGGATTCAATAGGTGTAACACACCCATTGATTGTTGCATTGAGTTGTGTGTGAATTAACATTTAAATGCCATGTTGTCATTCATATCTGGGCCCAAATTAAAAATGAATAACTTACATTCCCATCACAAATGACATATATGCTGCCAAAAAAAACACAGAAAAATGGGGGTCATGTATCTTCTAAGAAAGAACTTGTCTCATGAATGAATGGTCCCTTTAAAAAAATAAACACTGAGATGCCATAATATTGTATTCATACACTCATTTCCATATAAGCAAAATAAATTCAAAACTCACAATTTTAACATGGCAATGCTTGAAAAATGTAACAAATAGATCAACAATGTGATATAAACCAAAACTTTAAATTAGTGAAAATGCCTTTTTTTTTACAAAAAGAAATGAGAATTATTTATTGACGCCATTATGCGATACCCCAGGCCGACACTTCCTGTATTGCAATGGGTGTGCTACACCAACAGCCAGCAGTGTGTCAGTCATGTTAGGCCACCTCAATTGGCCTACCCTTCAAGAGTGACGTGCCCAAGCAAAGGTCAATCTGGTCGAAATCCCTACAATCTACCTGATCCCGACAGCGGTACAGATCTAAATTCCTTGTGCCATTTCCAAGAACAGCACTGTATTTGGCTCAGTAATTATAACCTGGGATAGTAATTAAACTATAAAGCCCTGGTGTAAGTTACTAACCAATGTGTGACAATTCATTTCAAAATTGAAGGTCACTAAACTCATTATCTTACTGTTAATGTCAAACAAATAATGCTTATATTTTAGTGTTTTGACAATGGGATGATAGGTTTTTACATTAGAAGATTACTATTTTAATAAAAAAAATGTTCGATAGGTGTCAACAAAGTGTCGGACGAACAGGACAGACTAAATATGATTCAGCTCATAATTATGATGATTTTTGTGAACAACTCGATTCAGTTATCAACAATTATCAACATATTTTTGGAAATAAATATTTCTTTATTTGAATATGGAAAAAGAAAGTGTTTTTTTTTTAAAAAACGGTGTTGGACGAACAAGACAGAAAGAAACAATTAAATTGTTGTATTTCTTTTTTTACATATATAATATACAATACAGGGTCACCACAGCTATTATAATTGACTGCTTCAAAAAATAAAGTCTTTATTTAAAAATAATAAATGTTTAAAAACAACAGTTTAGTGTTGGACTAACAGAAGACAGAATAAATTGTCGGACGAACAGGACAAATTGTCAGACGAAAGGGCAGACTAAGTATGACCTCAGATCATAATTATGATGATTTTTGTGAAAAATTTGTTTCAGTTGTCAACAATTATCAACATGTTTTTGGACATATTTCTTTAATTAAAATCGGAAAAAGAAAGCTTTTTTTAAAAAAAAAAAAAGTATTGGACAAACAAGACAGAACGAAACAAATAAATTGTAGTATTTCCAGGCCTGCCAAATCTACGGATTTTTCAATCTCTCTCCGGATCTCCGGATTTAAGTGTACAATCTCCGGATTTTCTTTCGCTATACTTTCAAAGTTGATCAGCTCCCTAAATGGTCGTGTTACGCTCCCTAGTCAGAGGAGTATTTACAAGGTATTATACCACTAATTATTTTCCCCATAGACACCAATGTTAAATTGTCTCGTATTAATGATTTGCTGCAAATTCAACCCAAGTATGGATAATGCAGCAGTGTAATGTTCATATAGAAAACTAATTTTCCACTTGAAAAATCACCAGAAAAGGTTGAGTCACAAGACATGTAAGAAAGTTCTTGTTTGTTTACTAAACAGGTCAAGGGTACAGCTGTTTTCATTGATTGACTGTTTTCATTGCTCACAAAGTGTAAGCATAGAGTCGAAATTTCGAAAATGTTCATCAGTGATCCAGTAAAACTTATTAATATGCTTCTTATACATACAACCACAAAATCGAATAGAAATGGGCAGTTTTCCCCTACTTATAATGCCCGTTTTCATCAAAAAAGGAGGGATTACTTTTTATTATAGGAACTACATTCGACTACACCTCGGAGGTTTCTACACCTCGGAGGTTTACATGTAATTAGTGGTGGTAAACCTACAAGTGTCGAATCAGTGGGGTCATCTATGTATGGACTGAATATACAATTAACCCCTAAGGACATAATTAATTCCTCCAGTGATATGCACAATAGCAGCAATATGTATGTTGCTTCTTCAATTGAAATAGCAAGTGTGAGGAACTAGCATCTCGATCCTTGTGTGTGGTACCACTATAACAGCTGTTCCTGTGTACGATGATTATAATTTGTATAAGAGTTGACTTTGTATTTGCATTTAGAAAAGTAAGTGTACTTTCATTATAAAAAAGAGAGAAGAAAAAAATTGTGGTAAAATTAAGCAAGTCTTTCTAATCGAATTACTATGCTTATCTATTATTTTCTATAACACTATCAAACAATGCATCAACTTATATTAATTGCATAAATAATTTAAAATTTGCGCTTTAAAAAAAAAAATGTGCGAAAATGAAGTCGCGTGCTCCAAATTTCCGTTTAAAAATGATCTTCGCGCGGTTTAAATCTTAAATTCTAAAAATCTCAGGATTTTGTGTTAAACAGTTTTGGCAGGCCTGTATTTCTAATAAAATCAGGGTAAAATCAAATGCAGATTCACCAAAACAGTTCTAATTACATCGTTTTTCGCAGACAGCATTATACTCTGGAATACCTTACCCCAGCACGTAGTAGACTGCACCACACTGAACAGCTAAGTACATTATTTATAACACTTAAGGGTCATAGCATGAAACTCAGGAAGGAATACAGTCGCACTGATATTATGAGGTCATGGGACACTTATTCGGGTAAAAGGAACGCCCATAGGGAATAGCACCCAGCATATCTTCCTTCAAGAGGACTTTGAGAGCTGAGCTAAACTGAGTCGGCTTAACTATCCAGTATATCAAGTAAGTAAGCATGGCGACTAAATGCGAGAGAACAATGTTCAACAATGAACACTCAAATAAGCGACAGAACTGCAAACTTCATTCTCATATTTTCCGCATCTTTTTTAATCAGGTCAATATATTACGCGTAGTAAACCCAAGATATGCGCGCATTAGATAGTTCTATATATTTTCAGGAATACAGCGTCACCTAGTGGAATCAAGACGAATACGTGAATAATAATTCAAATGTTTTTTAAAAAATATGTCCAAAATTTTGTAGATGAAAGGCATCTTTAATGTACGAGCACATGTATATCATGTACACGCATTGGATTTACATAACCCGATTGTATATAAGTTTCTGCACAATTTTCATGTTTGTTTGCATTATGCTTTAACATACACTAGACGACACTTGTTAGTAATCCAGTTACACTTTTAAACGAAATGTACACTTATTATAAAAAGTTGTATGAAACATATCGCTCAGATTCATCAAATATAATCAATATCGCTCAGATTCATCAAATATAATTGAATTGAATGTTGTTAGCAAAGCGTTGACTTGGGTGAAATAATGTTATCAAATAATTGTACATTAAATAATGTACATGCTTATATCATTATATCCAGAAGTGTATGCAGCCTTGCTAACGTGTTTGTTTCGTTCAATAATTTGCGGCATTTCTTGAGTTCCTGTCTATTATTATGCTCTCAGAAATGTTCGGTGTAGGGTGGGGGAATATAGCTGCCACCTTGTCCGTCCATCCGTATGTCCGCTCGTCCCGCTTTCTAGTCCGCACCACTCCTCCTACATTTTGATCAGATGTTCATGAAATTTAATAGGAAGTATCAGTATGATGTCTAGAAGCGAATATTGTCAGGACGTTCCGGTTGAATGGTTTTGGCGCAGTTAATTGGACTTCGATGTTTTTCAAATGTATATATTTTCCGACTTCATATATTTTTGTTTTTGACTTTCATGAAACTTAGAAGGAAGTGTCAATAATCAATATAGTAGCGCATATTGTCAAGACGTTCCGGTTAAATGACTTTTGGCGGTATTACGGGACTTAAAGATGTTCACGTGTAAAGCATTTCCGCTCAACTCCTCCTACATTTTCCTTCCGATTTTCATAAAACGTGGTAGGAAGTAGCGAATATTGCCAGAATATTCTGTGTTTTGGTAGAGTTACGGGACTTTGAAGATTTTCAAGTGTAGTTTTTGCGCTCTAACATCTAAGCCCATTGTCAGGATGCTCTGTCATTATAGTTATGGCCCTTTGAATAACTACAAAATGCTATATTTTGTACTTAGACGATTGACAAGTTTGTCCACTCAACTCCTCCTACAGTTTTAAACGGATTTTGGCTACACTTGCATCAATCCATTACTATGAAGATTTCTTCCGTACATTGTCAGGATTTTCATTTTTCAATGCTCTATCAAAAATACTAAATCATTGTTTGCATGAACTTCATTAAAAAAATCACATGCATTTAGTAACTTCTTGTTATTTACGCGTATAATTTCCGCCATTAATTTATCGCCCTATACTTATATTCCACTTATTGAAGTGTTACAAAGAAATATAATAATAATATACTGTAATAATACCCGTAAGTAGCTCGTCATATGACGAGAATACAATCGTTTATTAGACTATTGGCCATTGGGGTGAACTCTCTCCCCTCATAGGGAAATTTTGTACACCTTGTTTTTCTGAAAGCCTAACGCCTGTGGAGCATTTTCCCGTTTTCTGCCGTCTGGTCATTGGGGCGAAATAAAGCGTGTAGATTACGTTACAGCCAATAATAATATGTTTCATTAAAATACATAATAATGACACAAAATGGTACTTTTCTCAAAGATGTTTATACAACAGATATAAGGAGTTGGCTGTTTAAGAACTAAATTTGTAATACTGAATGTAACAGACATATTCTGAAATGTAATTTACGTTACCATACGTTACATTAAAACTAAATAGACTAGATATACAACCATATATCTGACAAGAATAGTATGATAATCGTTGTGGATCATTGCAACATATTTATCGACACATAAACATATAAAACAAGTCATACATTAGGGTGGAATACGTTACAAACAATAGTATTGCGTAACATCAAATTACACAAAAATGTCAGGTAATATTTTATATGATAGCTTTTAGAATACCATGACTGTCCAAGAATGAAGTTTTATAATACCGAATGTAACATATATATTTTGAAATTATTTTACGTCACCATATGTTACATTTTAAAAATAAAAATGTTTAATACTATAGAACATGATATGACTAGATATACTTGTATATGACTAGGTATATGAATTTATCATACTCGTAATGAATCATTGCCTCAAAGTTATCACGACATAAACATATTAGAGTATATTATGTTAGTTCAGGTAGCTAACGTTACATTGGTAATACTGTATGTTAACGAAGTCCATGAAACTTCCATTAAGTTGCATATATAGAGTGAAACATTCAAATAATGAGTGTTTGTAACAGATTATGATGATCACTCCTTGTCCTCATAATTTTGATAAATTTCACACAGATCTCAGTTTAGTTTATGTTTGTTTGTTGTACATCGGGTTTTCAACAATGTTTCACTTATGTACCGACGGTCAGTTAGCCTAACGGGCTTCCTGGATTCCACACCAGTATTAACACATAGACCTCGGTAAGGAACTGAAACCTTCCTCATATGAAAGTATTTGACCCCGTCAGGATTCAAACCAACAGTCGTGAGAGGCAAGCGTTTATGGCAGATCGTTGTCACTTTCATCATCACATGCATATTTCAGGATCATCGTCATTTTCATCACCATCATTGTCGTATGTTCTTGAAAGAATTTCCACTAATTCTTGTGGTTCTATATTGTCTTTGACCCATCCATATTCCAGATGACCTTCAGGATTGAGCACCCATGCACTGTCTTCCACCTTGAGTAGATCTGGGTGGTTTTCATGTGCGTGGAGACACACAAATTCCTGGCAGTTCACACGTTTTTTGTGCATCTCCATTGTGGACCGGCATGGGGGCAGCAAACTCATGTCTATACCATTGTAGGAATTAAGAACTTTGCCGTGGACTTCAAACCGTTTCAAGAACAAATCGTATCTCAGTTTGTAGACGGCAGTGTACTTAGGGTGTCCATAAATGGCACATACTAACGCCTCAATATCTTTATAAAGTTCAGGGGAACACTCGTGATCTTGACCAAACTTTTTCAGAGTAGTTCTATATTCACCATGCTTCTCGATCATTTTCAAAGGAATTCTTTCCACGACGAACGAATACACTAGTTGTGTCACATCCCTTGAGACCGTGAATAGCTGGTATAATAGAACATACATCTTCTCCTTTGCTTTCTGCAATCCTGTTTACATTCAAAAGCCGCCTTCTATTGCCTGTTCCAGTATCGAATAAAACGGTACGCTGTATTTCTGGAAGGTACTTTGCTAGTAGAATCAAGACAGCTGTGTCAGGTGATCCAACAATGACAGTAGTATTCTCTGGCATGCTTGAACCGATTTCGAGGCAATGTAATATAATTCGGGTCGCCTCCTCCTGTGTAGAAAATAATTCTTCGCGTGGATTAGCCTTGACTTTCATACCATCTTCACTTCTAGTGAGCTGGTGACATTCTTCTCCAATCACGAAGTTAATACATCTTCCGTTCAACTCAGTCGCACAGGTGTCAGACTTCCACTGTTCGAATATCAGGTTTATCAGTTGCTTCTTGTTATCTTCCTTGGCCATGAACCCTTTCCAGTATTGTGGTGTTTTGGCCTTCGATCAATAACGTTGGTGTTGTACCACGTCTTCTGCGCTCATATTATTTTATAGATTGCGGCAGATATGTGTCCGTTACAAAGTCAACTCGATCTGTTCTAGGTAGTTGCTTAAAAATCATGTTCGCAACCTGTTCAAATGTGCCCGGGACGGCTGTCAAACTTTGTAAGATGGCGTTTCCATCAATCACATACACAAAATCATTTTGCGGACGATTCGTTGTCGGTGCAATCGAAGATTCAACATAATGAAGTAACTTGGCCTTGTCCGTCTTCACTGGCATGCCATCAGCAGTGGCCAGAGACCATGGTACTGGACCAAGTGGAAATGTCAATGTTAATTCCAGATCAATATCATGCTGAACAGCAATAAGGACGAGTCGTCCGAAGATATTGATTTTGGACGAAGTGACTTTCTTTGAGATCTCAGCGGTTGCAAATGTTTTCAGATTCGTCTTCTTGATCGGATCGTGGAACGATGCAGACTTTTCGATTAGTCTTCTAGTGACGAATTCGTCCATTGCTTGCTGTCCAATATCTGACACACTCAGAAGCTCCTCGGAGACGTCAGGTCTGGCAGGAACACCAGGGGCACTCCATATGTGAATTTTCTGCTTCCAATTGCAACTAAAACATTTCGATCGTTGATTTTTCCGTTTGCTCACTCACTCACTCGCTCGCTCGCTCGCTCGTCCGCCCGCCCGCCCGCCCGCCCGCCCGCTCGCTCGCTCGCTCGCTCGCTCGCTCGCTCACTCACTCACTCACTCACTCACTCACTCACTCACTCACTCACTCACTCACTCACCCGCCCACACACCCACCCAAACACCCACCCACCCACCCACTCACCCACCCTCTCACTCACTCACTCACTCACTCACTCACTCACTCACTCACTCACTCACTCACTCACTCGCTCCATATGTGAATTGTATGCTTCCAATTGAAACTAAAACATTTCGATCGTTTATTTGTTCGTTTGCTCGCTCGCTCGCAAACAAAATAAACAACTGCAGCAGTGAACTCGTGTTTTATCTCCTGAACGCAGTGGTAACGTAATCATTTAAGAAGCGATATATGAAACGCCAACACTAAGAAATAATACATTACAGTATATTCTATATGTAAATAGCTTTACATGCATTGTCTATTGCTATATCTAGTCATAATAGCAACAAGATAATACATAAATGATATTAGTAAATATGTTTTTTATGCATTAATATTTCAAATGTTGGTAACGTACCTTTTATAACGTAAGTTACATGCAAAATAAATGACTTCCTGGGTGCTAAATGTGCATTTGCATACAGTATATGTACAAAAACTAGATATTATGTGAGTATAAAAAAGGCAAACTAATCAAAATATATACATATACTGTAAATGACTAAAATTTTAAAGAGGTAACGTACAAAATTAGCCGTTACGGATAAATGCCCCAACGGCCAGATGGCCGAAAATGTCAAATGATAGCTTAAAGCATATACTTTCAGAAAAAAATCATACTGTAGAAAATTCCGTATGAGGGGGGAGTGGGGTTATAGGAGGCCTATAGTCTATATACAATAATGACTGCGTGTGAATGTATCTTTAATGTTGATACATTAGATTAAGTGGCACCTAAATAGATAACGTATGCACGTTTATTTGTTTAAACGATTGTTTTCCTGTGCTTCCTGTTGGGTGCGTGCGTACGTGCGTGCGTGCGTTATAGTTGATTCAGTTCATAATAATAAATGATACTACATAGTAGATCTTTTGTATTTCATGTTCTCTTGTTGTTATTTTAGTTTAGCTTCATCTGTTTTCTGCCGAGGTTGCTTTCCTAATGTGACATGTTATGATGTGTAAGCGTTTAACCCCTTCCTTCCTTCCTTCCTTCCTTCCTTCCTTCCTTCCTTCCTTCCTTCCTTCCTTCCTTCCTTCATTCCTTCCTTCCTTCATTCCTTCCTTCCTTCCTTCCTTCCTTCCTTCCTCCCTCCCTCCCTCCCTCCCTCCCTCCCTCCCTCCCTTCCTTCCTTCCTTCCTTCCTTCCTTCCTTCCTTCCTTCCTTCCTTCCTTCCTTCCTTCCTTCCTTCCTTCCTTCCTTCCTTCCTTCCTTCCTTCCTTCCTTTCTTCCTTCCTTCCTTCCTTCCTTCCTTCCTCCTTCCTTCCTTCCTTCCTTCCTTCCTTCCTTCCTTCCTTCCTTCCTTCCTTCCTTCCTTCCTTTTTTCCTTCCTGTCTTTCGTCCTCCCTTCCTTCCTTCCTTCCTTCCTTCCTTCCACCCACCCTGTCTGACTGCCTGACTGACTGACTTTCTTACTTACTTTCTTTCTTTCTTTTATTCTCCCTCCCTCCCTACCTCCCTCTCTTTCTTTCTTTCTTTCTTTCTCTTTCTTTCTTTCTTTCTTTCTTTCATAATCAATAGGGCGCTCGTTTATAATCATTGGGCACACATAGGCTGACGATAACGTTAAAGGGACTGGAGGTTTTGAAAGAACAAAATGGTGTTAGTCCAAATATAAATGAAACTCATCATAAGGTGCTGCTATTTTATTGCCTATCAATTAGTGTTTATGGACATATTTTGTCTGGGAAACATGACTATTTGAATGTGTTTTATTTTTGGTGTTAAAACATAAATAGTAATGGGAATATGGAGTTAATATTGATATCAGCTGTACATATTGTTGAATAAAAGTATACTTCGATCACAAAATAATAATTTGTTATAGCTTTTAAAATAACAGTGAACAAATTAATTTTAATGATTTTGATTGATTTTAATGATTTACACAACAACATTAGCCGAGTCGCCGAGTTGTCCTCCAGTCCAAACTATTTCATTAACATTAATTAAATCGGATGGATCATTGAATTGACTTGAATTGGATTTTATAGTCGCACCAACAGCTAAGGTCATGTGGCGACGTTTCCAGACTGGGTGTCCCTCCGGGCAATTTTTGTGCACGGATGTGCACCTGGGTATAACCACCGACGTTCCGCAAACCAGTTGAATAGCTTCCCGGGCCCGCATATGCACATTGAATATACAACAGAAGCACGTTACTTCCTGTTACTGATTGTTTTATTGGTATTTGGAATTTCGAACGACACTATATTTCTATCGAGATACGACGGAAATATGATGTCAATCCATATACGAATACAACAATCATAATATGTTTCAGTTGTACCAATCTCTTTGATAGCCACGTCAGGTATTGAATAAGTTCAAACACGCATACATCTATATCTAACCAATCCGGGTATGTTTGATATATAGTGTAACGTTAGGGTCATCATATTGACATTAACTTACGATAAGTCTTAAATTTTAAAATCGTTCACTTTTTTTCACCTAAGCATTAAATGTATACACTTATGTGTGCACGTAGTGCAGGATAATATATAATGTATGAAATCATGTTTATTTGAAAAGTGTAATTTATAGTGAAGCATTTACGTTGGTACGATAGCGATACCATATCGCCTTCCTGTAAGACATGCGATCAGGACCAAAACAATATTTGTTATTGGAGTTCATGCTGTTTTCTATTGTTGAATTATATTTGCACATTGGAAACACAACGGAAAAAAGGCGATAGTACGATGATATGATGTCGATAGCGTGAATTGTTAACGTTTCTGGTTCTGTGCATGTCTTACAGACGATGGCGATGGAGTGTTGGTATGATGGCTATAAATCAATATTATAGAGCATTATCGCCCTCGTACCATCTTGCCATCGCCGTCGTACCTTCGCGGTATCGCCATCGTACATTGTCTTTACATTGTGTCCTGTTAGGGCCATGTTACCAACGCATCTTACCATCGACCATCGACCTAGGTCGATGGTCGATGGTAAGATGCGATGGTCGATGGTAAGATGCGATGGTAAGATGCGATGGTCGATGGTAAGATGCGATGGTCGACGGTAAGATGTGACGGTAAGATGTGACGGTAAGATGCGAAGGTGGATGGTAAGATGTGATGGTCGATGATAAGATGCGATGGACCATCGACCATCGCATCTTACCATCGACCATCGCATTTTACCATCGACCATCGCATCTTACCATCGACCATCACATCTTACCGTCGACCATCGCATCTTACCATGGTGGTAAGATGCGATGGTCGACGGTAAGATGCGATGGTAGGATGTGATGGTAAGATGCGATGGTCGATGATAAGATGCAATGGACCATCGACCATCGCATGGTAAGATGCGATGGTCGATGATAATATGCAATGGACCATCGACCATCGCATCTTACCATCGATCATCGCATCTTACCATCGACCATCGCATTTTACTATCGACCATCGCATCTTACCATCACATCTTACCGGCGACCATCGCATCTTACCATCGACCATCGCATCGTACCACCATGGTAAGATGCGATGGTCGATGGTAAGATGCGATGGTAAGATGCGATGGTCGATGGTAAGGTGCGATGGTCGATGGTAAGATGCGATGGTAAGATGCGATGGTCGATGGTAAGATACGATGGTAAGATGCGATGGTCGATGGTAAGATGCGATGGTAAGATGCGATTGTCCATCGCATCTTACCATCGATCATCGCATCTTACCATCGACCATCGGTCGATGGTAAGATGCGATGGTAAGATGACCCTAACAGGACACCGTACCCCAACGGAACACCATGTATCATATAAAAAGTTGTTATCTTTCCCGGATCTCACTTTTTGCAACACGTCATATAATTCATAGAAAACGGAGAGGAAGGCCGACGAAGGTTATCTCGGGGGATCCCTGAGTTAGTTTGTATACAGTGTTTCATTGGTGAGCTGTGCGGGCGGAACAGCGGTGGTAAGTATATAAACACTAGCGGTTTGGAATTTGTTTTATAATTGATCGGACTTTAGAATACACGTTTACAGAACACATAAAGAAAGAGCGACACTTCTGATACTGGACGATTAACAAGTAAGGTTTTAACTTGATTAACTAATCATGTATTTTAGAAAACCATTCAAGAAGTTATGTAGAAGATTTTGACAAAAGTTTAGATAATTTAATGGATTGCGTAATTTCTCCGTTAGGTTTTAGGACTCAATCTAGACACGCCGGACAAAAGCACCAATCTTTCCTCAAATGTGTGTTTTATATTTCTCCATATTTTTAAAAGGGTCCCCAAAGGTTCATGAATCCCTAAATGTATTTTTTTGGGTCAAAAAGTTGGAAAAATAACAAAAACTGCTGATTTCTGAATTCAATTAAAAAATATATTTTAAATGTTTATTAATTATTTCATCACCCATTTAAGTATAATGATATATTCCAATGAAATAATAAATACATAAAGTGATAAATATGGGTCTTTTGGCAAAAAATATGGAAAAAAGAGTAAAAAACACTAAAACTGCTAATTTCTGAAATAGTTCAATAAAAAAATATTTCTTTAGCATATCTCTCATTTTCTTTTACCATATTAGGTATAATGATATTTTATACATTGCATCTTATTTTTTAAAGGGTCCCCAAAGGTTCGTGAATCCCTAAATGTATTGTTTGTTTGGGTCAAAATGTTGGAAAATAACTAAAAATGCTGATTTCTGGAATAATTCAATAAACATATATTTTAAATGCTATTCATTATTTTATTTACCCATTTAAGAGTAATTATATATTTCTATGAAATAATAAATAAATAAAGAGATATATACTGAAAGAAATAAGTTTAGCACCGTCTTTTGCATGTCTAGCTTAAAGAAACTGAATGTTTATTTTATAATGTAAAGCATTTGATAACTTTGGCATGTCAGAAGGTGTTCTTGTTTTTCACTTATTATGTGTGATTCAAAGTAAGTATCAGAGTTATCTCCCATTTATATAAAACATATTTTTACATTAAAAAAAGAAATATTATCAAGAACAGGGTTAAACTTTATTAAATAGCTATTCTGGGTTTCGAGTGATAAAAAACGCAAAAACAATTGACCTTGTCATTATAATGAAATTACGAACCAAAGTATTACATTTTAAATTATCTCCCTTTATATTGAATAAGAACGAAATAATTCTGTAAAGCAGGTAAATTAAAACATGTTCCTACTTTTTTCACAGATATCGTTTAAAAATAATGTCCTGCATATACTTGTTAATTATGTTAATTATATGGTTAATGGCGGCTGAAGCACATAGCCTGGAATCTGCTCAATGGGATTTACCATGATATTTATGTGCTAAACTTATTTCTTTCAGTATATATATCGGTATTTTGGCAAAAAATATGGAAAAAAGAGTAAAAACGCACTAAAACTGCTAATTTCTGGAATAGTTCAATATTATTTTATTTCTTTAACGTTTCTCTTATTTTCTGCCATATTAGGTATAATACTACTTTATACATTTCGGCTTCTTTTTAAAAGGGTCCACAAAGGTTCGTGAATCTCTAAATGTATTTCGTTTTTGGTGAAAATGTTGGGAAAATAGCTAAAACTGCTGATTTCATTTTTCAGTGTGCTAAACATAGTTAACATGGTGGGAGGGGGACATTTAATATATTATAGAGGAGCTTACATCAAACCAAAAATGAAATGTGCTAAAAATAGTAACAGAATGACCTATAACCTTGGGGACCCTTTTAGATTTTAAAGTAAGACTATCAACTAATATCACAGAAAGTTTGGTGCTTTTGTCCACTCTGTCCACATCTGACCATTTTGGTCCCCAGCTACGTGGCCGACAATGCGTTAAAACCTTTTCGCCTCTCACCGCTGCGGGTTCGAATCCTACTGGGAACTCGACTTTAAGTGAGGAAGTGTCGATTCATACGGTTGGCGGGAGGTGTACAATACTAGTTCTACCCAGAAAATGTGGGTCGTCTGCCTTCACCACAAAAAAAAAATCGACCGTCATATATAACCTTACATGTGTTGAACATGATGTAAAACAGCATACAAACAAACAAACAAACAAACAAACAAACAAGCGTTAGTGACAAATGAGCAAAATAAAGGTATTAAATAAACATGTACTTTGTTCTTGTTTTTCGAATTACGATTGTTGTGTTTAATTAAGTATTTCGTCATGTTCATGTTAGATTAAACACTGTTTTTAAAAGGAAAAAGGGACACTCTTATATGATAAGTTTAACGACGGATGCACAGCATGGAGTTCTGAGTGATCCTAAATAGTTTCCAAACTCAGCGGTCAAATGATCCTCCTTAAAGTAGCACAAGCGCCAAATTTCGCTATAAAACCGTTCTTCCAAACTCTACCCATGTGTTGAGGTCACAAAATGATGCATATATGCTAATTAAAACTGTATATGTATCCATGGGTTCATAAAATACCCGCACATGAATATGTGTGAAATGAATTTAGAGTTGGTAACTTTTTATTCGAAGCTTCAAGCAATAACAAAAAGGCGATGTTTTAGGCTGGCCAGTTTTCATGTTTATATTGTATTTCTAGAGTTAGGATTTTCAATTATATGTTAGTTTTATATAGACCTTATCGTTCGTCGAATTTGAAGCGGTGTGCATATGTTGTAAAATTAGCGTGCTGTTGGCGGGTGAGTGACTCTATTAATGGTTGATTTGTTTGCAAGCTCTGCCGTCATATATGACTAGGGTTAAAGTCCATATCCCCCACCAACGGGCAACGTTTACAACATATATAAACCGTTTCTAAACCTACTGACGACGGGGTATATATACTGAAAAAATAAAGTTTAGCAAGCCCTTATGCACATCTAGTTTAAATAAGTGTAATGTTAATTTATATTGTGAAGTATTTTAAATCATCGGTATATGACTTAGGTTGATCTTCTGTTTCACTTACCTTTTGTATTCCAATGTAAGTATCAAGAGTTATCTCCCATTTAGTTAAAACATACTATTTCACATTTAAAAATACAAATAAGGTAAAGAGCAAGATTAAACAGTAAAGAGCAAGATTAAACATTATAAAATAACTGTTATTGGTCTCAAGTTATAAAAACCGTTAAAACAATCGACAATTTCCTTGCCATTATAAAGATATAGGGAACCAAAGTTTATCATTTGTGAAATAACCTCCCTTTACATTGAAATAAGAGTGAAATTATAGTTTCTGTAAAACATGTAGATTACCGCATGTTGCCATTGTTTTCGCATATTTCTTTTGAGACTTTATCCCTTAATATAACTGATAATTATGTAAGTTTCTACAGATATCCTAGAATCTGGTCAACGGTATTGATATGTTATTTACTTGCTACACTTATTTTTATCAGTATATATGTATAACTTGCTTATTTTGAGAAATCCAACTCTATAAACACAGTATAAACGGCTTTAACCAGCCTCATGAATAACGATAATAATTCCCGTAATAACGAGAATATTCTCATAATAACAAAAAAAAAATCCTCGTAATAACGAGAAAAATCCCCGTAATAACGAGAAAAGTTCTCGTATTAACGAGAACAAATTCTCGTAATAAAGCTTCCAAAGTGGAATGGATGACTTCCATACTATGGAAATAAATACTGAAAAGGGGATCCCTTGGAAGCAACACACAAAACACGAGATAAAAGTAGCAGACTCGGTTTTATTGAGTCTGTTCATGAGAGGTAATGGTAAGTGCAACACCTTTCACGCCTTCTGGCATCGGCTTAAGCGATATTCTACCTTAAAAACACAAATATCGGGCTTTATGATCCCAACGGACCAGTAAATAATAACCCTACTGATTTGTAGTCTGGGCGACTTTTGACGGCCGCCACTCAGCACTAAACAAACGCTAGTGTGAATGTCATTAAATACTGAAAAGGGGATCACTTGAAAGCAACAAATAAAAACAAGAGATAAAAGTAGCAGACTCGGTTTTATTGAGTCTGTTCATGAGAGGTAATATTCAGGAGAGGTAATGTAAAATGCAAGACCTCTCACGCCTCCTAGTATCAGCTTAATACTAAAAATAAGTCTGCTACTTTTATCTCTTGTTTGTATTTGTTGCTTCCAAGGGATCCACTTTTCAGTATTTATTGACAGGGTATTTTTCTTCCTACATATTTACAACTTTTAATGAATTCTTAATAGAAAAATAGTTTTCAATGGTTTATAATTGGGTATTGAAATTCATACTGATGTAGTGATATCAACAATGATAACAGAGGTGAGTCAATTAGTTGGACCAGTTGTTTGGGGGAGAGCTAGCAGCGGAGACAAATCACTGCTAGTACTCGTTGAGTAAACATTCAAACTGCCGCCAATGTACGGTGTTAGACCGGTGAAATTCAGTCCACAAAGCAAATAAGCTATATTTGGCGATCAGTCGCAAGTTCCACAACATTCGTTCGCGTAAATACACTTTAATTATGCGAATTACACACTTTTGGCTCGCAACCGGTCCCATATCTGGAATAAAACACTGATTCAGTTTTCAACATTTCGCGTCATTCATTTCCACTATGCGTATTTTTAAATAAACACATGTCAAAACCGCCTCTCTACTACCCTCTGTGCTCATACTCTCCAAAGAAATAATCCTGACAAGCACAGTAACATACTTACTATTTATGACAACATACATAATACCTTAACATCAGGTTAGATTTAACAATGAAATCAAATCTAATCTTGGGAAAAACACATGCAAATTAGAAACTTTGGATTTATTCATGGAACTATTTTAGCATCCTACGACCCGGAAATACTTCCGGACTGGTCTGACTGACACCAGGTGTCATCATAAATCTCGCTGAAACACGTGACGTCGACTAATATCACTATATCCCATGCAATCGTCATTTCGTTAAGTGGATACGTAATTGATCTTATCATGTCGTTTTCTTATCATTTTATGTATTAAGTTTATTATTATGATGACTTGATTTTAACGAAGATACTACACTACATGTAACTATTAAAATCTATTTGATACTATGGATGACGGTTCCCGGATTTTAGGAATACTCCCCTCTCTTTGGGGCGGCTCGAGATAACCAAAGATAATGTGTTGATAGGATGTTCAATATAATTAAAATATATCCTTTGAAACCAAATTGCTTTCCAGAATAGTTTAAATGTACTCTACGTGACTGAACAAAGTCACCTTAGACATGTGGATCACGTTTCTATAGTAGCAAACTGACCCATTTCTCGTAGAAAATTGAGAACCCCACCTCCCTCATTATTCTCAGTAGAAAAATACTGGGATAATTTTTCTCGTGGTATTTTTTCTAGCGGTATCATATTGCCACGTAACAAGGTCCAAGTCTTCCAGGTCCTGCCACTGTCTTCTTGTTCCCATCCCCTGCTTACAAGTATCTAATATCTCATAGAATATCACATATTCAACGAAAACCAAAATAATAAAAAAACAATATGCTACTAAAACATAATAATAAAAAACAATGTACTATGACTACTCTGTTTTGTTTGTTTTTACAGATAAGCCATGCCTGGTGAACCGCTGGCTTGTGTGTGGCAAGCCGTTGCCAGTTTAGATGTAAACAGAAGATGCACAAGAGCCGCCCCAAAAGAAGTTGTTAAAAAAGTGACGTCAATGTTTAGGAACCTACCAACGATTAAATACTGTGAAAACAGATTTGACCAAACATTTACAGGGCCAAGTATTACGTTCAAAGACTATAAAACATACGTATATAATTCTTTACAAGAAATCGGAGTCTCCAGAAGAATTCTTTGTGATAGTATTGAAGATGCGTGTTGGGATATTGTGAAACATACATATAAAGCTTCAACCCCTCTTGATGACTTGCAGAAACTTTGGCAAATAATCAATCGCTTGGTTGAAGAAGATACGTATCCCACAATGGTGTGCAAGGAAGAGGCGTGTTGGCTCACGGAAAAGATTTTTGGAAATCTTGGGATGGTTTTGAAATCAACGGATGGAATGTTTAAAGCTGATAGTTTATCTTTCACAGAATTTGTCGAAAATTTGGAAGATCAGATATTTAAACAGACTCACAAGGACAAAGTCAACGTATGCATCGATGACCTTTATTTATGGCTTGTTGTCGAAATACAGAAGAAAGAAAAAGTATATATACGCTGTAAAAAGCAGTCAAACTGGACAATGTGGGCAAAACGATGCTGTATTCTTACACCCCGTAGCGTATGCATATACACAGGAAATCCAGACAAAGTCGATGTTTCAAGTAGTACCAAAAAATTAGAACTCGTAATTAATAAAAACACAAAAGCGGAGAGTTTGCCGATGTATAGCGGGATAATTCATCATTTCAGCAGGAGGTTTAGCATCGCGAACCAACCAATAATGGATTTAGAGATTGCTGTTGACAACGATTATGAAAAAAGTGCATGGCTGTCTTCTTTGGACGAAATAATGTCGTGCCAGAAAGAGAACACAACTCCAGTACAGAAGCTGTTACATGATCGCTACACACTGCGTGTTAAAGAAACCTCGCCGAGCACTACTTCGAAAAGCAACACTTTAGAAAGTTTGGGATGCGCACTTGACGAATCTCACAAACGAGCTTCTCGGGCAATTTTGAATATGCCGGAAGTAAGGCATGTGCCATTAATGCAAGTACAAGAAGAAGAAAGTCAAGAGTCACCAGACATAGTCGATACTGTTGACATGTCAGCCAAAGTATCCCCCAAATCACCAACGCTAGCACCAGCAGCAGCCAGAGCAAAAATTGACAATGCACAAATGAAAGAAAAAGGCGAAACCAAAGATGTTGTGGCATTAAACAAAGAGAAACTGAAAGCGCTTTTTATGAAAATCGATGAGAATGGCAATGGACTGCTGGACAAGTCCGAATTTTCCAAATTTGTAGTTGGAAGTGGTCTAAAAATGACAGAAAAGGAACTTAATCTGGTATTTAAAACAATCGATGCAAACAACAAAGACCAAATCACTTTTGAGCAATTCGACGCCTACTTTACAGAACATGTTCTAGACGAAACGTCAACCCACGACTGCGTACAGGCACTAAGAAGGGCTTTTATGGAAGCCGACAGAGACGGGTCCGGCACATTGAACTTTAGAGAATTCACAGAATATGTTTGGGAGAAAAAACGCTCCGTCAGGATGTCACAAATTCTAAAATCATTTTCAAATGCTACAAAAGACGAGATTACTTTTGCCGACTTTCAACAAATGGTCCAATGTGGAAGCTCAGATGCTCTAACGACTATTATCGAAAATGAAATGGATAAAGTAAGCTTAGACGAGTCCAACTTCGAACGGTTTGAGGGTCAGCTAAATCAGGTATACAGCGATGCTGACGCGGAGGAACTGGGCACGTACATTCGCAATCGATGGAAGAATTTCGCGACTTTCAGAAGAAAGGGAAACACCGGTTCCATAGTGATGCAAGGTGGCCACGGAATGGTTGCAGACTTCGTTCCGGGAGAATACAGCTTGATTGACCTTACATGCTTTAGTGACCTTCCACCTCTGATTCCGAAGCACACAGTCATCCCGGGCGTTACTTGGGAAAGCAGTACCATACCGGGAAAATCTGGGAAAATCATATTTCCTTCTGATTTTGACAGGAAAATCGTCACGGACTTAGCAACCACAGAACTTGTCCGATATTACAACTGTAGTTTTGCCGACGCGAAACAAGAAAAGATATCATTGCTTTATAGACACGGTATACAAGATTTCACCTATGAAAATGGATATCTCGAAAAGTATGTTGCTACAACGAATGGCGGTTCCGGCATAGAAAGGCACGAGTTTTCACATCTGGACTGTCCGCTGACATCAGATTCCGGAACATTTATTTTAGCCAAGTTTACAGATGAAGGAGAATTTCACATCACAGGGTTCCACATTCCCGTGCGTCACACGCTCTACATTCCTGGAGGTGTTATCCATTCTAATGACTACCTAAAGGGTACGTGGAGAACCATGCTCTCAGATGAAACCGACATTGATCACGTCCATCTCACAAAACGTGACGAAATAAACCACAACGAAACGAAAATCATGCTAACATTTGTCTAGGAAGAGTACGAATCAAACTAGAGTTACAAACGTGATGAAATATGGGACAACAAAACGAAAATCATGCTAACATTTGTCTAGAAAGAGAACGATTACAAAAGAGTTCACAAGCGTGACAAAAGACAAAGAAACGAAATTCATGATAACATTTGTCTAGAAACAGAACGCATCAAATTAGAGTTACAAACTTGACGAAATATGCGAAAACGAAACAAAATCTAGATTTGTAGAATGTGGAGGATATACAATGTTTTTTTATGACACAAAATACTACTATTTGAAATGTTGTAAAAATATATATTATATTATTAAACTGAAATCCTCTTGGGCCAAAATAAGGTTCATATTCAGTACAGATTTCATTTTGCCGGGTTTTATTGTTTTTCAAAAGTTACTATGAAAGTTATACCGTTGGATAATAACTAACTAAGAAAATGAGTGGTAGTTCTTTCGAAGTTATGAAGAATTAAAAATAGTAATTTACTATTTCACCATATTGAGCCGATGACGTCGCCGAAACGGTCTACGCACACCAACGCGCACCAAAGCTGCGCATGCGATACATTTTTTACTATCACCCAGCGATTTACTATCACCCTGCAATATCACCCTCGCGTCAGATAGTAAGAAATTACGCTTTTGTCTGTGGAGATTTAGCATGGGCGTTTAACGTGCGATATGATACGTTATATACATTATTATACGGTTTTACCTAAATATAATGTATTTAATCTGTAAACGCTCTCACTACTGAGTTATAAGAAGCTTTTTGAGGACAAATTATATTTCGTACCATTTATAATAACTGGACACGAACATAACTTGATTTGAACAAACCTCAAGCTTTATCAGTATAAAGTCCATCACGTGTAACATGTACATTTTCGCATCGTGATGTTAAATTATCATTTTTCATCAAAATTGAAACGATACGTTATCTCGATTTTTTATTTGTGCGGTATTTATTGTGTAATTTCTTTTTAGAGTTGAAATGCTTCACAATATCAACATAATTATATACGAGGGTGCTTCAAAAAGTTCTGTTCCATAGGCATACATCTTTTGAACGGGATATTACACTGAGATAAAGTAATGTATTTATAGTACTACTGGGTTCGCTGTCTTAAATTCCACAGCAAAAATGAAAAATTTCCGGTTATTTATACCCCTGAATTACCTCCCCCTACCACACCTTTTGGATACTGGCATCTCTGAAAAGTCCTTGTTACAAAACGTTGTAAAATTTATTTGAATATGTCTATGCTTTTAAATTTTCTTGTACGCCATCTGTTGTTATTCGTCCATAATCCCTGAAAATGATTGTCAAGAATTCGGAAAGGTCTTGCTGCAAACCAGATATGAGTGAATGCATATCCCTTAATTTTAGCAGAAATAACACTGATTTTCTTAATTTTGTTTACGGAAATGTTATAATATCTTTTAAATGTCGTAATTATTCTCATAGCATTAATATTGTTTCATATTTGTTTACAAATCATAGTCCTTCAGTGTTTAAATTTCATATTCAACACATTATTGTAGAATTTTGTACAATGTTTAGAGAAAATATTGATCATCCAAAAACGCTATTTCAGAAGATTGCCCTTCCATTTAATGTCCATTTATCTTTAAATTAATTTTACACGTTAGCTTAAAATGTTAATTTCTAAGACAATGCCTTTTCATCTACCATGCTTAAATTCTGAATCTTGTAATGCGCAGATATAACTGGTAATGTACGAGAAATTTCAAAGGTCTTCGACAAGTACTTAAAGAAAAACAGGCATTTAAAAAAGTAACAGTTAACAAGCCTGAAAAAAACTCAGGACGAAAATGCCTCAGTGTGTTTAAGTGATGTGTATTAAATGTTCCATAACTTTCGTCACACAAAAGATACTGCGTTCATTTTACCTTAAATGGAATGGTATTGAAAATCTCGTTCATTTAATATCAAACACCAACACTCACAAAGAGCACATCATTGTTAAAACGACACAGAGCGTTGGTATAGGATATCACATACACAGATCGTTGATATAAGACATAACATACACAGATCTTGGTATATGATATCACATACACATATCGTCGGTTTATGACATCACGTACACAGAGCGTTGGTATATGACATCACATACACAGTGCGATTGTATATGACATCACATACACATAGCGTTCGTATGCGACATCACATACACAGCGCGTTGTTATGTTACATCACATACACAGCATGTTGGTATATGTCATCACATACACATAGCGTTGTTATGTGACATCACATACACAGTGCGTTGGTATGTGACATCACAAACACATGGCGTTGGTATATGATATCACATACACAGATATTTGATATGGAACATAACTTATACAGGGCGTTGATATGTGACATAACATACACTAAGGATTGGTATATGACATCACATACACAGAGCGTTGGTATGTGACATCATATACACATGGCGTCGGTATGTGACATCACATACACAGGGCGTTGTCATATGACATCACATGCGCATAGCGCTGTTATGTGACATAACATACATATATCATTGTTATATGACATCACATTCACTTAGCGTTGGAATGTGACATCATATACACAGAGCGTTGGTATTTGACATCATATACGCATAGCGTTGGTATGTGACATCACATACAAAGAGCGTTGGTATATAACATAACGTACACGGAGCGTTGGTATGTGACATCACATAGACAGGGCGTTGGTATATGACATCACATATACAGGGTTTTGGTAAATGACATCACACGCACATAGCGTTGCTATGTGACATAACATACACATATCATTGGTATATGACATCAACTTCACATAGCGTTGTTATGTGACATTTCATACACAGAGCGTTCGTTTTTTGACATAACATACACATAGCGTTGGTATGTGACATCACATACAAAGAGCGTTGGTATATGACATAACGTACACGGAGCGTTGATATGTGACATAACATACACATATCGTTGGTATATGACATCACATACACAGGACGTTGGTATGTGACATAGCATACACAGAACGTTGGTATATGACATCACATACACAATGCGTTGGTATATGACATCACATACACATAGCGTTGGTACGTAACATCACATACACATGGCGTCGGTATGTGACATCATATACACAGGGCGTTGGTATATGACATCACATTCACATGCCATTGGTATGTGACATAACATACACAGAGAGCTGGTATTTGATATTACATTAACAGAGTGTTGGTATGTGACTTCATATGCACAGGGCATTCATATATGCCATAACATACACGTACCATTGGTATATGACATCACACTCACATATCGTTGGTATGTGACATAGCATACACAGAGCGATGGTATTTGACTTCACATACACAGAGCGTTGGTATGTGACATCATATGCACAGGACGTTGGTATGTGACATTACAATCACAGAGCGTTGGTTGATTGAATTGGATATTATAGTCGCACCAACAGCTAAGGTCATATGGCGACATTCCAGCTTCGATTGGTGGAGGAAGACCCCAGGTGCCCCTCCGGGCAATTTTCGTGCACGGGTGGGCACCTGGGTAGAACCACCGACGTTCAGCAAGCCAGCTGGATAACTAATATCTGACTTACTCGTAGGGTGACAAATATAGAGGATCTTAAACGAGTTCCCATTTCATATAAGATTTATGAAACGAGTTATGAATTAGTTTAATTTTAACGAGCCTTTTGGCGAGTTAAAATTAAAAACAATTCATAACGAGTTGCAATCAAATTAGTAAAAAATAATTCAGATGTACATAGAACCGCCATGACGTCAGACACACTTTAGCGCCAAAAGGTCATAAAATAAGTGACGTCGTAACGTCGCGTCTCACACATAACGTTGCGTATAAAAGAGTTCGTGTTTTACCTCTTTACAAAATAGCAGTTTAAGCCACTGACTTTTTAACAAATCAACAATAATGTTTTGTATAACGTGCATTATGTGTATAAGCTGTCACAAATAATAAGTTTATGACTCAGATCTGGGTGAATTTAGAATAAATAAAATAGTTTAAGTTAATAAACTTGCGTAGTGTTACAGGTTTAACTCAACCATTCAAAATCGTTCCAGCCTCCGGGTTGTATAACACGAGTGCCATATAATAGAATATTAAATGGGTGTTCGACACTGCTAACAAGGGACGTTATGTGATAAAAAGTAATCTATATAACGACATGAAGCTGATAATATCACGGATTATAAAAGTCACCATAGTGTACACCATTTACTAACATTTATACAGAGTTGAACAGTTGCGCATAATATTCCAGAAAGATATTAATTGAATGGATAAAATACATATTACATAATTTTCTGTATTTATGCATTTTGACTATTGAGATGGTTCTAAAGCACACATACGAAATATTTGTGACACTAATCCAACACACATGTCAGCTGTTATTGTAAAACCGCAGTATTAATTTCATTTCGTTATATGTGCAGGAGTTCATGTGCCCTACATCGTCTGGGCCTATATACTGTTAGACTAAACACAGTCGCGCAGACTTGATTTCAGTGACCAAATGACGCTTGAGAGGACTCCTAATTTTATCCGCGGATACACACAGCCTCTGTGGACACAATGGTTTCCATAGACGTACATTATATCTCTAAGCTCTGTACTGTGTTCACTAATATAAGAAGATATATGTTTTCTTACTTGTTTTGAAAGACCTATCGTAGTTTTATCAAAAAAACATACACCAACCATACGTAGAGTATGTTTTGAAAAAGCTGTTTGGGTCGGATGGTTGTGACCCACCTACTTGCATGTAGGAAAATGTGTACACAAGAAAAATGTAAAATATACTTCTTGTTTTTATTATGCCACAAATTATGAATACATTGCACACATGTATGATTTAACCTTCATAAGTACTCTTCAAACTCTTCTTTTAATTTTTTAGCAAGATTTGTTGGTTTGTCTACCTTTTAAACCAATCAAAATTAAGGGATTCTGTGTAATAGCTCCGAATTTACCCTAGAATTTTTCCCCTGTCCGCTGATTGGTTAGTAATTTGTATAGTCTGGTCATTGACAGCATATGGTTAAAATACGCCAACACAAATGCCTACACAATGTATTCTATTTCTTAATTCTGCTATGTGTTTGTTTTTAATTGTGCTCAATGTGCTACTTATGTTATCTTTAAGTAGGTGGTTAACACAGAGACAAAACAACAGAATGCAACAGGTGATTGTGCGAAAGATGGCGCTAGTGCAGTTACTGATAGCTGGTCAAGAACAATAACATTGACCGTCATTATTTTCTTAACAGCTTTATCTAACTCATTAACAGCGTTCTGTATTTTGTCTTTAATTAATTCGCGATCACCAACAGTCTTTGATTTTACTTGATAGTTCGCGTTGTACGTTAGCAATACTTCACTTTCCTTTCGAAAGGCCGAATATGATTGTACGTTTACACCATCTGCATTTTCAATAATAATAAAGC